>SDVV010030913.1:0-11613 GCA_016164225.1 Gammarus roeselii
ACATTTGGTTTTATATATGTAATTGAAAGAAAAGAGAGAAAAATAAAGGGATAGTGACAGAGAAGGAAAGGTCAATGCGAATTGAAGAGACAGGATAGAGATTGAGGTGACACATTGAATTGATTATATGTGAAATGATTTGTGACAACGGCGCCACAAAATATATTACAAAACATATTAAACTTAGTTATGGTAGAGATTCGTCGAGTTCAAAGCACCGTACAAAAAATTGACCTGACTTTCAATACAAATTGCAGCAGTTTAAATCAATAGTCGAGGAACTTAACCATTTCAACGCGAATAAAATAGGCTCATCAAACGTAGGTATTCACATCCTCGAATATGCTCTTCCAGAATTGACACTTTGACAGCTGATGACAGGTAGTAGAACATTCGCAGATTTTCAATTGTGTTTTCGTGACAGGGAATATAGTTCACTGAACGTGGCCCAAATACACTGTGCGCCCTCCCCCGGGTGATCCCAATGCCGTGACGACTTAGAACCATGATGATAGGTGTTGTCTCGTAGCCTTTGACGCTGGGGCGTTACGACTTCCGTTCATGACCCTGTTATACAGCGGCGCCCTGACCCTCACTCGGCTCCGTCAGCTCATCAATCTTGAGCAGATGTTGGCCCGTTTCGAACCAATTCGAAAAGCAAGTCACCCTGGAACAAAAAACAAAACTTTCCAAAAATAATGTGCACGGGCAAATATTTAGTCTAGGGACACACAAGATAATTCACGGTACCATCACACATCCAAAAGGAAAACCTCACCAGTGAACAAAACCTACTTCCTCCCTAATGCCCTTTGACCCTCTCCTAAAGCCTGAGGCCACTTTTGGCCTTTCGCGGCTCTACTTACAAATCTCTCAGTACATTGCCCCAGCTTTTTGCCGCCCCTCGGCTTCAAACGTGACCAATGCCATGATGCAGGTACCCTCGACGCCTCGCGCTCATTGGTTTTCCACGTATGACATCACTACCAGCGCTGGCGCATGGCCAGTCGTTTAAATAACGCGCAAAAACTCTATAGTAACAAGTTGGAGCAAGAAGAACAAATGCAACAAATTTAAGTTACATTACACATATTTTTTTACAGTATATACACGAACATACATGTATAAAAAAAAACTTGCCTATATTCAGTATTCAACCAATCTTATTAAATGATATGAAATCAAAAAACGAAAATAAAACTGCTGGCATTGCTAGAACCATTAAGGAAATAAATATCTGTAATGAAATTGTACGTATGGGTATTTAGGAATGAATGTGTACATTCGTGAACGACTGTGTCAGTAAGGCATTCATTAATCCCCTTTCACAGCAGGGATGATGTATTCAAATTTGCGGCAACGTTTTGATTGTAGTGGTGAGATACCTTGACATTTATCTTCTTAGGATAATTCTAAAGCACAAGAAACTAAGCCTGCACTCTGAAAGAAATAGGAAACAACTCACACAGGCGAACATTTCTTTGATAATGATTGCCTGTCCCCTTACAACCCTGCAAGCTTAGACTGAAAAGCAATCCAAACATGTTCAACTTGGCAACAGCAAATGTCAATTCAATCATCCGTATGCAGAAAAAAGTGCGAATTTGCTTTTCAACATCCCCCAAAACCAATCCAATATTGAATACTGACCTGCCGGTCCGCAGACTTGATCAAGAATTGCTCACTTGTCGTTCCCCTCGCCATTTAATGCCTTTTCCCTCCCCTCGTGGTGTTGTTATGATTAGAAGGGGACATGGGCGAGGGTGACAGAGTGGCCCTCTCCTCCATCCTTCTCACCACACGTCACGATAGACAACACCGGTAATGAGGGAGAACAATGAAATTAAAACACAATAATGGAATCAGTAGAACAGATTATTGTTTGTTTAAAGAAACATGGTGCTGTAAATCATAGTTTGCTACTGTAGCACCCCACGCTTGGTGAAAATCCTCCCCAGGCATACTAAATAAGTGAGACATATTGTAGGCCGACGATTGGCGGCCGATGGGCCAATGATCGGCGGCAGATGGGCCGATGAAAACACTCCATATATTTTTGATCCGACTGGTGATCTTGACGCATGCAGACGCAAGATCATAGTTGTTTACGGTGCCTGTGGAACGTGTTGGCAACACCCCAAAAAAAAATCTTGATGATTCATGTTCATTCATTTTGTCTTCGTATAGGTCACCAAAATAACACTGATAATTCATGCTCATTCATTTTGTCTACGTATCGGTTACCAGGAAACAAAGATCAATAACTTCTTGTTCTCATCTGCATTCCTTCCGTGACTCTTGGCTATAAAATGGGGCATTTTGTCCCCAAAAGCCTCATGACTCGGGAATTGTGTCAAATAATCCAACGCAGTTTCTTCAAAGAATAATCCATTCTTGTGTTGAGTAAACTGGCACAATACAAGCAAATTACGATTTAATTGTTAACAATTGTTTCGTGTGTTGTATTTGTTTATTGAGCAAACAGTGTTTGCTTCAGCTGTCCCTATAAGTGAGAGGCTGAGACTTGCTGTGTGTTATCGTGATAAAGAAAGCATTGTACTATCATCGTCAGGAATTTAATTTTAGTCTTCTGATTCCCACATCATTTTAATGGAGTTGTTTGTATTTATGTATGCTTTTTATATTTATATTCATGCAGACACATACCTAGAGGAATCAGCCATTTTCATCCACATCCTTAAACACCTACAATCTCAACTCGTGGATTTCGAAAACACAATAAGAAAAGTCCCTATTTGTGGAGATGAATATATTACAGACGCCAGATAAAGAGTATTCTTGCGTTTTGTTTTTCCTACGTCTTTAAAGTATATATATATACACATATATCCCTTATCCAGACCTGGAGGAAACAACCTTATGTATCTGCATGTTTCGAAACGCAGAAAGATTGCATTCTGTCGTCCATAGTACACAGAGTTGTACAACAATATACGTACAACAACTCGTGAGTATATTGCACTAGACGGGCTCCTGTTTAGTTTCTGCACATCATTTGCATTACGGGCTCTCCGTATGTGAAACAGCCTGTAGATACTGTCAAATATCTTCACAAATAACTTGCAATCAACCTAAAAGAAGTGTCGGAATGGTGTGTATTAGCACATTATAGTTTGATGTAGATTACATTATAGCAAATGAAATTAATAGAAGCTCTAATGTAAAGAAGTGGTCGTCGTATATGTCACCACGACCGACAAAAAGATCACACCAGAGTTTTGTCAGAAGATCACACCTAAGGGTTCGACAACATAGCTCATAATTAACCTAGTGGTCTACGAAGAAAACACGTGCAACTGTTGGTAACAACGCGAGTGGGCTACACTGTGAGCGGAAGAACTCAAATCTTGAAGACTTCTCATCCCGGTTGCAGAGCCCCAGCTGACCCTAACCCACTCGCAATTATGAGTTTCCTAACGGAAGCGATACACACGTCATGCTTCACGGCTAACAGATACGGCCATTTGAATTCCCATGCAAATGACCGTATCTGTCGAGAACCCCCTGTTAACTCACAATTCTGATTGATGGACGAGCTCGAACATTGTTGAATAGACTGAAGCATTCCGGACGGCCCTGCATCCTGTTGATGGCTTCGTGAAGTGCGCCTTACTCCCTCGGTGAGAATGAATCATCATTGTTTTGCCAACTTATGTAACAATGCTATATAGGATGACACACCACTTTTGTGATCTTTAGTGGTACAATGTTGTGAGAAGTTCCCATTTGGGCATTAAACTTGGACCTCATATTTTGTCCCAGTTGGGGGACGGTCAGGGCCGCTTCACCAGATCCATATGCCCGCATGCGTTACACAGACCAGTGTGCACGCTTTCATTAAATGGATCCGTATTCACGTTTGCATAACAAGGAACTGCGTGCCCGCATGTTTAACACGGATCAGTGCGCATGCTTGCTTGTTAATGCCACATCCATCGTTGATGAAGGAATGAAATTCCTTTCCCAAGTCGCAATTTACAAAGCGGAAGTTCCTTCAAAAAGGAGATGGACAAGCCAATTCTACAAATGGCTGTGTTACGGAAACTTAATTTCTCAGAAACGTTGAAGCATCAGGCGGTTTTAAAATTAAATAGTTTTACCAATTTCTTTACGTAGAGAGTCGGGAAATGGATAGTTAATTAGCCAGCAATTTTAAAAGTTCAACATCGTATTTTTATTGAAACATATCCTAAAGTTAGTCATTTAAAATACCTCCAAATGAGATACAATCCGTTCCTTAACATTCATGCAGCAATATATATTTCCATGCATAAACTAGTGAGAGCTGGCACCGAGCCAGTTTACTGCTGGTGCCAGGACTGTGGTCACACTTCAGAGTTATGGGGTGTTGGGCGCTTCCCCTGCAGTATACAACACGCAGATCCTCCGAGAGATAGCATCGTTTTGCTAACTGTAACCAACGAGGATTCTGGTCCTGGAATCGCCAATGAAATGAGAATGTTCGTGAGAGCCGTGAACCATTCTTAATATGAGAGTAATTGCTTATATCTTACTAGTGCTTGTGTAATACACGCGTAGGTGATAGCTCTTAGCGAATTGTAGGGCGGCTGTCCTCTTTAGAACCAGGGCCATGTTATTTATTACAATGGAGCTCATATTAATTGTTCTTCCAAGAACAGGAATAATCTAAGGATAGTTTCACTTCTGTTTCTATTCCTGATATTACGGGGAATAATGCAGAGTCAGTCAAAAAATGTTTCGTAATGAGATGAATTAGAGTTTTTTTGTTAAAGTACGGTTGATGCTGTCCTCTTCAACCACAACTCAGTCGCAGCCTAGATAAACAAATAATGATAGTATTTTAAAATATATAATGTAATCGAATCACATAGGGCAGATTTGGAATGAACTCTATAACAATGTGTGAATGTACAGACATGCAACCGTTTCCCTCAATTTTAAGGGTGGCTAAGTTAGGCCACAGAGAGCAAACCTCGCGTCACAAGCCTGACATGTCGCAGACATGAGCAGAGATTTTTGAATTATAGGAAAAAAATTCTAAGAGCAACTGGAGTCCTACAAATATGGTCTCAGTTATCCTGACTATTAGGAAAACATTATTGAGTTTGGAAAAATTCTGAGGTTATTCTATCTCGAGATATAAAGAGATCAAACTCTTCACTGCGGGGGACCTCTCACCCTTTCATTTTCCCTAACATTCCCATTGGTCACACTTTGTATATAAAAAACAAGATTACATGCATCAATATAGTAGGATGTTGCGCACCCATTACTTATAATCACTGATCCATATACAGCGCATTATTGAACATAGTATGAGTGTCAATTCGTGTCTTTATTACAGATAGAAACGGGAATATTTTTGTCCCTGTTTGGATTGTTACAAGACGATTTTTTTTGTTTCGACACCAAACAAACATTCCATCAGTTGATCTTCAACATTATAACCCGAGTAACTTGTCAAATATTTTGATTTCCACTCAACACGATTTCATAAGTAATTAAAGCTAGGAAGATAAAATTTATACCCGTGGTAAACGTGTATTCCAATACATGTTTGGGTAAATTTTAAGTGTGCTAAAGTAACATCTACCAACACACAATAAGCGAGGGCTCAGGCATGGAGCCTCAGCTGGCAGGGCTCGGAACGCGAGGGCTCATGCATGGAGCCTCATTCTTCATTCTGTTTCGAAAGCTGGCGGGGCTCGGAACGCGAGGGCTCAGGCATGGAGCCTCAGCTGGCGGGGCTCGGAACGCGAGGGCTCAGGCATGGAGCCTCATTCTTCATTCTGTTTCGAAAGCTGGCGGGGCTCGGAATGCGAGTGCTCGTGCATGGAGCCTCAGTTGGCGTGGCTCGGAATGCGAGTGCTCGTGCATGGAGCCTCAGTTGGCGGGGCTCGGAATGCGAGTGCTCGTGCATGGAGCCTCAGTTGGCGGGGCTCGGAATGCGAGTGCTCGTGCATGGAGCCTCAGTTGGCGGGGCTCGGAATGCGAGTGCTCGTGCATGGAGCCTCAGTTGGCGGGGCTCGGAATGCGAGTGCTCGTGCATGGAGCCTCAGTTGGCGGGGCTCGGAATGCGAGTGCTCGTGCATGGAGCCTCAGTTGGCGGGGCTCGGAATGCGAGTGCTCGTGCATGGAGCCTCAGTTGGCGGGGCTCGGAATGCGAGTGCTCGTGCATGGAGCCTCAGTTGGCGGGGCTCGGAATGCGAGTGCTCATGCATGGAGCCTCAGTTGGCGTGGCTCGGAATGCGAGTGCTCATGCATGGAGCCTCAGTTGGTGGGGCTCGGAATGCGAGTGCTCGTGCATGGAGCCTCAACTGGCGGGGCTCGGAATGAATACTCTTCATTCAACAATTGCCAGATGAAGGATCCAGAGTAGGGTCAAGTCATTGTGATCTTTGTAGCTACGGGAAGCTCCAAATTGATATATCAACCTTCTATGCCGAGTCCTCGGGCCACCAACCACTCCATGGCAAAATATAATTGGTCGTATGCTACAAATAATTGAATTTCATATATAACGCAGCATTTACATATGTATGCTGGCTAGTTCATTAGTTTTTCAGTTCATACATTTTTTTACGTTCCACATCGCCATCCAGACGTGTTTATTCTCTTACTCATCTAGTTTGGGCATGTCGTCGATGGCTGCGAACCGATACAGAGCACCAACATGTTGGGTTGCACACGGACGAGCAACACAGTCTGATGAGAGCAGGGCTGTGCAATTATACTAAGTGCAGGAAAGTGTGTTGCAGGAGCATATAGAGATAGGCTCGAGGGAGCTTAGAAAAAAAGGGGTTGAAAGAGCACTCCATTCGGAACATTTTACATATGAACAAATCTGTAAAATACAAACCCAAACGTTTTGCGCGAAAAAACATGATTATAATGATTAATGAATGTAGATATTCCAGAAAATAAATCATGACATTGTTTAAATTAAATTATATCTGTTTAATAATGGATTATGTAGGAAGATCGATGATGAATCTTCACAACAATTTTAAATGCATAGTTAATAATACAAATATCTGCACATGCGATATCGCGGAAAAAAACGTTGCTATTCTCTTTATTAACTACGCGGCCCTGTTGACCATTGACCATAGAGGGAACTTCACGACCCGGTAGACCATTAACCGTAAAGGGAACTACACGGCCCTGAAGACCATTAACCATCGAGGAATTATGTTCCATTTTTCACCAGTGGAGGATCGTGGCCAGAACATTCTATTGCATGCAGACTCAAAGAGTTGGGCAGACAATGGCCCCATGAGGACCGTTAAACGATTGCGTTTTTGTGTTATGAGCATCTCCTCCTCTCACGGAAGAGATATAATGATTAAGCCCCCTATTGTGCCCGCTATTATGCCCCTACTATGCCTCCTATTATGCCCCCTATTATGCCCCCTATTATGCCCCCTATTATGCCCCCTATTGTCAAGGAGCTGTCAAGCACGAAGCATTCTCGATTGATAAATAATTTTAGATTCATCTACTGATTTTTATTATTTATTTTCTTATTCTCAAATTAATAAATACAGTAACGAATGCGTGACGTTTTAATTGGTCGTGAAAAATATCCCTAAACAATTTGTCGTTTGTCACTGAAAAGTCATTGCCATAGGACATCTCTACAATGCCCCATGAATATAATGTTTGAAATCAATCTGCATTTTCAATCCTGAGAACCCATCGTATGTGTGCGTATTTCACATTAGGGTGCGTCTCTGTATATGTTGGATGGTTGTGGCGGATGACGTCACAATCATCCAACAAATGATTGTGGGGTGATAAGCCACAACCAGAAACTACGTTCATTACCTCCCCAGCATGATGCTGCTCTATGCAGGAGGGTGACATATTACACGAGGCATTGGTGTAGGCGGAATAACAACGATTGTTATAGTTCACACCAGAACATTCACAAGCTAAGTTCTGCTGTTAGACAAAATAAACCTGTGACTCTTTAATGACTACCTAATAATAACCCCTCCCGTACCGCGTGATGCACTGAACATTAACATTTAATGTCTCTTCCCTGTCCCGTGTCCATTCCCATCACCTATCAATCTCGTATTTTTTGTTTGCCGCTAATCAATCTAGCATCATTTCTTGGTCACTCCCCTATTTTGTGTCATTTCATGGTCACTTCACTATTTCTTGGTCACTTCACCATCTCGTGCATTTTCTTGGTCACTTCACTATCTCTTATCCTCATTTCACTCTCTCGAGTCCTCTCTTGTTCACTTCACTATCTCGTGTCCTCTCTTGTTCACTTCACATTCTCGTGTCCTAGCTTGGTCTCTTCACCATCTAATGTCCTTTTATGGTCGGATTACTCTCTCGTGTCTTTTTTTGCCACTTCAACATCTGGCGTCCTTTCTTGGTCACTTCACTATCTCGTATCCTTTCTAGGGTACTTGAAAATCCGCTGCCCATTTTTGCTCACTGCAATATCTCGTTTCCTCTCTTAATTGCTCACTTCACTCTCGGGTGTCCGTTCTTGGTTACTTCACAATCCCGTATTCTTCTTGGTCACTTCGCCATCGCGTGTCCTTTCTTGGTCATTTTACTATCATGTGTGTTTTCTTGGTTACCTCATTGTCTCGTATACTTTATTGGTCACTTTACTGTCCTTACCCTTTCTTCGTAACTTCTCTATAGCCTGTCCTCTGACGTATTATGCAATGTACCCTGTCATGTCCCCATACTTAGGCGATGACAATGTGTAACGAAGGAGATTTCGGCAAGTAAACGCTCAGCAGTAACATCCCTATTACATTAGACATGAGCTGGCAAGAAGGTCGGGTAGTACAGTCCGACAAGGTAATTTATAATACGAGAACCAAGGAGCAGCAAACAAACAGATCTGAAGGGAACTGAAATCATTTGAGCGCATACAGCAATTGAGATGACGCCCGGTACAGGGACAATAACGTCATAGGTCACGCTTGTGACGGAAGTGAAATGGATGGAGCAGCAAGGAATAGTCGGAAAGAGTCAGTGTTGACTTGATAGACACCGAGTGGTTACTTGCCTGAGCTCGCTCCTCATACCCCTAACTTAAATTACCAACTGTTCGACTTATATAAATGGTATAGTTGCAAATAAATCAGATACATCATTCCACCCTTGTTTATCTAGAAGTCCTCATCCTCCAATATCTTAAAATACAACTACTGGCGACGAGGATGAGATCAAATTGTTAACAACACCACTCATCAGGCCTCGATGAAATATTGTGTGCAATGGTGCGGATCTCACCTACACAAAATCAACTTCAGATCAAGTGCAATAAGTGAGCGGAGGATTTTAAAGGACAGGTTAAGAGGTTACTATACAAATAGAGCGCCTCGGTGGAGATAGGGTTGGCTTTTTAGAATCTATCACGATTATACTATTAAATATTACGCATTCTCGTAGCGGTAAATATAACCTATTCCTTGACTCAGCGGTAAGATCCGGAAATGGATTAAAATTTCTGATTACGAACAATGAGAGGATGGTCCAAGTCATCGAACGCTCGAACAATACTGATGATGTCAGAAATGAGTGAGCGTCAGATCTCTTGTACGTAGAAACGATGTTTGGGAACACAGTAGCTGCCAGTCACCATAAACAATGGATTAGGCATTAACTTCAACAGTTACTCACGTGACGGACAAGCAGCAAACTATGACGGTCGCTTCTAGTGCTCTGTGTGCACGACTGGCTATAGGGGAAACGATTTCAAACCCTACTTTTTAACTTGAGCTGTTAAAACAGCACATGAGCAAACCCTGAATGTTCTTCTCCTACATAAGCGTTGGCCAAAGATGTTTTAGATCTAACAGTAGTTAGGAGTGGGTGATACTCTGTCATACATCAATACTAGGTGGAAGCTCTTCATGCTTGAAATGTTTAAATTATTGTTATTGCAGACTCTGGGCTGGGTTGTGACCGGTACACAGCATGTCGATGGTAAACATGAGAAAAAATTGGAATGAACATGAATAACGCTACCAAAATAATGCACTGGTAAAGTATGTGCTGTGATGGCATTTGGCTTTGTTCTTATTGACATAAATTCGGATAAAATCCGGTTATTCCTAATAATTGACTATTCATGTAGCTGGTGGACCGAAACATGACAATTTGAAGTGCTTTGTTTTTATTTACAGTGACAAATTCAAATACGTGTGTATATTCCTTGAGACTCCTCGCAGGGAGAAGCTTTCATCAGGTCACTGCGGCCTGACAGACTCTCCGCAGGGAGTAGCGGTCACCACGTCACTGCTGCCTGGTAGTTGAGGGACTCCTCACAGGAAGCAGCGGTCACCACGTCACTGCTGCCTAGTAGTTGAGGGACTCCTCACAGGAAGCAGCGGTCACCACGTCACTGCTGCCTGGTGGTTGAGTGATTCCTCACAGGGAGCAGCGGTCACCACGTCACTGCTGCCTGGTGGTTGAGGGATTCCTCACAGGGAGCAGCGGTCACCACGTCACTGCTGCCTGGTGGTTGAGGGACTCCTCGCAGGGAACAACAGGCACCACGTCACTGCTGCCTGGTAGTTGAGGGACTCCTCACAGGGAGCAGCGATCACCACGTCACTGCTGCCTGGTGGTTGAGGGATTCCTCGCAGGGAGCAGCGGTCATCACGTCACTGCTGCCTGACGGCTGAGGGACCCCTCGCAAAAAGCAACGGCCACGTCACTGCTTGATTACGTCGTAGAAAAAAATTCTGCCATAGGTGTAGCAACAGTCAGCATTTTATAGGTGGCGCAATAACAAACAATATTGCACTACATTGTTGCCTCTTCTCACTGTCCCAGCTAGTGCCGCAGCTCCCAAGCCGCAGAAGAAAAGGTCCTCAACACAATGGTTCTTCCAGCAGTAAACTCCACAGAACGACCGCAGTGAGAGGAGTGAAATCCAGCTCCTTGCTTTCAGAAGATCCAACAATGGCAACGAATTCCCTTATTCCCTTTAACAGAGCCAGGGATATATATTATTTTTATTATTTCGACGTGCTGGCAGTACGACAGTGAAAACAGCCGAGTATCGCCTCCTATAGATGTCATTAAAATGTTATATCGTATCCTATAGATGTCATTAAAAGGTTATATCGTATCATATGGATGTCATTGAAATGTTATCTATCCCACTTGGGCCGGGACAGAGTTAGAATGACCATGGGACTTGTTCATTTGCTCATTATTCAATGGTCATTCCTGTCGGTGAACATGGAACCAATGCTGCGAAAAACATTATATCTCCCGTTAGTGGGGGACCGGTTGAAACACAATCGTTCAATAGACTCTATGAGTAGCATGTTACACGAAATTTATAGCTGCTGCTGGTAGTGTTTATCTTTACTGTTGAAACTTGCTTCGACTGTTGATATATGAAAATCCTGATATAAGATCAGTTGAACTAAATATCTCGGCTTGGCTGTCCAAACATTCCACCACGCACATTTCGTGCATATTTACGATCTGATAAAGAAGTAAATAGTGTTATGTTTTCTGTCCGACCTAATATTAGGCATTTTTTGTAGGTTTATCCTATTTTATGCACTGTGCTGAACTTGACAAATTAGTTTGATTTCGTTTGAAAGTTTTCAA
>SDVV010030914.1:0-11613 GCA_016164225.1 Gammarus roeselii
AATAGTTACATACATAAATATATATTTTTATATACATACATACATTTATATATACATACATAAATATTTCTATATACATACATATTTCTATATACATATATAGCTAAATATTTATGTATGAATACATACATATTTATGTATACATACATACATATTTATGTATACATACATACATATTTATAGATACATACATACATATTTATAGATACATACATACATATTTATAGATACATACATACATATTTATATATATAAATACATATTTATTCATAAATAGCGTCAACCGGGGTAACTCCCTGCATTTTGCACATACTTTGAAATAACTCAAAAAGTACGCGGCTGAGAAATTTTGTATTTACGATGTGTATAGCTACTATTATGACCATGGAGCACCATAAGTTTCAACATTCTATTGTTTACCAAAAAAATTGTGATTTTTGAAGGACCGATTCTTGTTTCAAAATGGATCCTGTTATCACATTGAACTTCTGTTATTGACATCGTCTTGAATTTTCTTTGTTGTAGAGAATTATGATGAAAATTCAAGGGTTGATAATTGAACACAAATTTAGCTGACTATATAGGATGATGTCATAACTAGGATACAATGTTACCATAAAAATGTTTTTCTTTTAAATAAAACAAGTTTCAACTTCATTACATTTGTAGTTTTCATTTTATTAACAAATTAAAAGGGTCAGTTAATTCAGCTTCACCCTGTATGTATATATATATACATATATATGTATATATATATATACATATATATACATATATATATACATATATATACATATATATACATATATATATATATATATATATGGTTAGCCAGCAACCAACCAGGGAGAAAGATTTTCATAGCTTTAAGAAACCTGAATATACCACAGCTCAGTAGAGAATACCATGAAAAATTGAGAATATGTTTCTTACCTGATCGGTTGACTTGTATAGAGATTCATGGTCTGGTCCATCGTGATTGTTTGCTTTTGCTGACCCTGACAGAGTAGGAGAAAGACTGGCCACTGTGGCTTTAGCCTGCAGTCTTAGCCACAAATGGGGGAACACTCTAGGCAGGTTCGTTGGTAAAAAAAAAAATAGTTGCAATCGATTTTTTTGAATTGAGTGATAAAATCTTCTGGATGAAAGTGACTTATGTGATATTATGGTTTGACTAATATCTGGATGATGAATAGATCTGCAAATAGTACAGCAGTATCTTGTTCTTTCCTTTGGGGAGAAAGTTTTATGTGCATGGAGTCTTGCAGCTGCACTGTGAATTCCCCAGCCCACTAATGGGTGGATAGGAGTGTTTCTAATGGAGTTCATCATATTCCAGCAAAATAAAATAGAACAATGTACCTAGTTCAAGTTTTGAAGCTCTAAGTTTTGACCATGCACAAAGAGGTCAAGTATTTTATTACCTAAATCTATACCTGAAACAAATATCATACAAAGAAATACAAATATTAATATGTATAAAAATTCTCCAGAATAGTAGTGATCAGATGCATAGTTGAGAATGCGGAACTGTAATTTCATGCTAGGGACATTGCCACTATAGCAAAATTGGCAGATGGCCCAAGATGCCTTAATTGTGCCTATCAATAATATTTTGATTATAATAAAAAATAACAATTAATTGGCACAGTTAGTGCACTATTTGCCAAGAACCATCATTCAAGTTTTCAAGGATGTGCTAGGAACATCAATTGTGCCATTGATCCTGCCAAAGTACTTTCTTTCTATCCTCTAAAGTTCAGTAACTACGGTAATATTTTCCCCTATCACCCTCTGCTAAATGTTAGACGTTCATTTCCAGTTTCTAAATCCATTGAATTAGGTATGTGTATACTTTTACTAATAATTTGAATAACAATTACTATTTTTTGTCAGCTCCCTTTAATTGGTTTGTTTACTCACACTTGTGCTGAATAAAGTATTCGGTGGTACTCTCACTGAATGTTGTGAAATTCATTTAGTAGCAACAAATGGTTTCCATTCACTGAATGTTATGCAATTCATTTGGTGTGTATGTAAATGTATATAATCTTGGCTAATAATCTGGATGTATAGCCTTAATTAGACTCCTTCAGCCCCTGTGGAATAACAGAGCAGCATGCTCTAATATCTGATTTTATGCCACTTTGCAAAACATGTCAGATACTTAGCCAGTCAATTGTTTAAATCTGACAGAAGTAACATACTTTTTAAATACCAGAATACTTGATAGAACAATATCTGAACTCATGTTAGAAATGAGTAATCAAGACCCCTGTTGCATAAATAATAAGGAAGCCAGAGATGAGTAATTTACTTGGCAACAACAATCTTCCATACACCACTTGGCATAATAAGAAAGCTTTCTATAATGATATCTAAATTCAAGCCAGAGATGAGCAATCTGCTGGGCAACAAAAATCTTCCATATGCCCCTGTGACATAATAATGAAGCTGACTATATGATCTCAATTCAAGCCAGAGATGAACAGCCTAATGGACAGCAAGGATCTCCCATACGCCCCTGTCACATAGAAAGGAAGCTTGCTATATCTGAATTTATGCCACTCAGCAAAACGCGTCAGACACCTAGCCAGTCAATGTTTTGAATCTGACACAGTCGAGTTATTTCCTGTGCTCCTGTGGTAAATAAAGAAGCTTGCTATAACAATAACTCAGTTCACACCACTCAGTAAAAAGATGGGTAATCTTGGTTATGTCCAGGATGAGAAGTTGCTTGAGTCTGTTTAGAGGAGGTGGACCAAACAGGTGCATGGTCTGTCTGAGATGTCCTACTATGACAGGCTGATAGCTCTCAATTTGTAATCAATCAAGGGCAGGTTACTGAGAAGTGACCTTACATAGTACGGGAGAATTTTGTGTCAAGACACCGAGGGTTTTTATGAGTCCATTCTGTTCCAAAGGTTGCTGGATGGTAGGACACGGGGACATCAGCACAAACTCTTGATGCCCCGCTGCTCTGTGGATGTGGCAAGGAGGTTTTTTAATGTTTGATGCATTAGGATAGGGGATGAGCTGCCTGCTGCTGTTGTTGAGTCTGCTACCATTTCTGCTTTCAAGGCAGGGTTAGCCGAGTTTATGGGGAATAGGTTGTTTGGGTGCTAGGGTCTTGCATTTCCAGTTGTGTTGGCAAGTTTGTGGTGTGATTCATCCCGTTTCTTTTTATATATGTATACGTATTCTCTTTCATGGTTTTCTACGGGGTTGTAGTTGTGCTTTGGGTTTTCATGTGAGTGGCTTTGGGTTTGTTCTCTGGAAGCCAATGGTGTGTATTCCTTCCAGCATCTTCCCGTTGATGTTCTGCGGAGTCCTTGTAGGTGCTGGTGCGCATGGCTGTGCTGGCCTCTCCTGGCTTGGTGCAGGAGAGGCTTATTTCTTTAAAAGGAAGGTTTCTCAGGGCGGACCTTATTAAATACTGGAGGATCATCTGCAGGTTGGATGGTGGCATTGACCTTGGGGGTATTTTTTGGAGAGCTCCTGATGCAAGAACTCGGGGCCATCCCTATAAGCTTTTGATGCCGGCTTGTAATACGGACATCAAGAGGAGGTTCTTTGGAGCACGATGTGTTCAGTTGTGGAGCAGCCTCCCGAGTTCTGTGGTGGAGTCAGATTCCCTGGCTGCATTCAAGAGGTTGCTTGCGGAGTTTTTGGGTGATATTCTGTTTGAGTTTGTTTAGTTTGGGGTGGGTTTTTCTGCAGCGTGTTGGCGTCCTGGCTTTGGATTTGTCTGCTTTTTGCTATGGCGCTGGAGTGGTGGGTTGTGGTGCGTGTTTGTGTGTGTGTGTTTGTGTCTGTCCTGATGTGTTGCTTCTTTGTTGTACAGTGTGCTGTTCTGGAACTTTTTTTTATTTTTTGTCATTCATGCGGATGGTTCATGTGATAGCCAATAGTGCGCACTAATTACAGTTCCTATACTTGTGTTAACATTGCTGTTCTCAGCAGCGTACTGGCGCGCATGACTGTGCTGGCCTCCACCGGCTCTGCTGCTCCCCACTTGATGTGGTCCTGCAGGAGGGGGCTGCGAAGGTAAGAGACAAAGGTAAGAGACCTGACGACTGGGTATGCTAAGCCCTTGGGGGGGGCTGCAAAGGAAAGAATCAGAGGTAAGAATGGTCAAAATCCAGGTTGACATGTGAAGAACTGGTGTTGGTTTGACAGGCTTCACAACCTTACCTCTTGAACAGCTTGGGTGGGCATTTGTTATTGACTACAATATCTATAAGCTAGAAAAATTCAGTCAGGTTGAGGAGTTACCATTTGTTTAGCAGGAATGTGCTAGCCCCTTAAATTGACTACCAAAAGGACTAGAAACCATGAAAGCCCTCAGCTGCACTTTCTGTGCCTACATCAGTTAAGTTGGATAATAATCCTAACATGGCAGACTTCAATGACTTGACCAACTGACTATTGTTCAAAAGACAAGCGAATGGATACAGTTTGGTCATAAATTGGAAACACAAAGTGCAATGGAGTTCTCCTGTTCAAATGCAGTTAAGAGAAGCAATATTAACTGTCAACCCAGCCCAGAGCCCCTATTGGGAAAACATAGGATTACGATCGATAAATCTGCCGTAAATGTCTGTGCATTAAAATTTCAGTTTGTATCCTCTGTGATCACTGTGTTGAAATTTTGAATGTAACATTCAATGCAAGCATTGTGCGGTGAAATTTCTGAAGTCAGCTCCGCCGTATGTTAATTGTGTTGAAATTTTATAACAGTAATCAGACATGTCTCAATGCGAAAGAAATTAGATTTTTGCCATAAAAAAAATAAAAATTTATTGCAGAGGAACAAAATCAAAGCCAAGTTGTCAATCAGCAATCAAACAATGGTCAAGCTCCAACAGATTAGATATCTCCAATAAGAAAGCATCATTAGTTGACCAGACAATCACAATCGATTTCTTTAAAAAAACAAGCAGTGGTTGGTAACCACACTAACGCTTTTGCTCTACTCCTTACTCCCGTTACGTTCCACTGAATCACTGCTGTCAGAGTCGGCTAGATAACTTTCACGTGTGAGGTAGCCGCGCTGCTTCTGCCCATAGAACTAAAATTATATTATACTGTTGTAGTGTGACCTATTTGTTTATTTTTCAATTTTTTTGCAAGCTTGTTCCTACAGAGACTATTTTTCATGACTCTAATCATCTCATTATAAGCCAGCCACCTCTGCTTCCTGCTTTTTATTTTTATTGCATGTTGTGTTTGTTGCTTATCAGCTAGCTTATTAAGATCTAAAATGCTTGAGCGGTTGATCCCTAGTGTGTTATTCATTTTTGTTTAATGTTTTTCTTTCTTTCCCATTTGTTCTTATTCAAATTATTGATGCATGGATCAGTTAAAGTAAAAGCAGAGAGTTTCTGAGATTTCTCCACCTGGTTGGTGTTGGAGAGGCCTGTCTTCCTCCCAGTATTATTGATTTGCCTGCGCCACACTATCGCCCATGGGCTGCCAACTTCACTGCCTGCATTTATAATTTTCACTCTTGGTGAGAAATGCGAGTGTTTTTTAACTTCACTGTTACATCTTCATTGTGCATACAAGTTCTATTATGTTTATCCCAGTTGCTGAGCTTTATAGTTATTGTCAACAGTTTCGCTCATATCCATTTTTAGTTATATGCACTTAAGCTACTTCAAATCTTACACACTTCAAGTGGTGGTACTGGGAGAATTTTTGAGTGTATTTATTCAAGATTTTTGTTGAGTCTTACTACTTTTATCTATCCAGCAATAGCTAATAGGATTGTCGGGCTTATCATTTTAACCTGCTTGCTTGATATTCTCAAATTGATTTGCTTTGCTTATGCTTGCTGTACTCCTAGTCTGCAACTTCTGTCATGTAGGCCAGTACTGTATGGGCTGCTTCTTTTCCAGCATACTCCCCAGCTCTGCTTGGTGCCAGTGCCTGAGTTCATGACACACCAGTATCCTGTTGGGGACTGTGAAGATCCAGAAGAAGGTATTTGCACCAAAGAGAATGGTCTGCTGAGAGGGAGTGAAGTTTCTTGTATGGGTGTTACTTGTTAGTTGGGTGTTTTATTGTTCTATTTGTTTTATATGCATTTTAAATTATATGTGGAGAGATGAGTGGATTGCAGGTACTCTGCAACAAGTTTTAGAGTTACCCTCTTATTGGTTTGTGTTTCATTTTTTCCCTAGGGTGTAGCCTGGGAACACGGCATTATTCTGGTCCTGCCACCTTCCTGGAATTTGGGGCCAGGTGAGGGAAATTGTGTGGTGTGGGTCATGAGTAATTGGGTATGTCAGTGTATGAGGTTGATTGCCTGGCAGAGTTTGTCAGCATGTCATGCTTGTTTGATCTCTTTTGTGTGGTTGAGATTTCTTATATTTATGCTGTGTACATCCCATATCTATTTTAGAAATATATTGGGTTTGAGCATTTTCATTTGAAAGAGGTATATATATATGCATCTCTCTGGTATATGAACTTTGTTAGTTTGATTGTTTTTGTCTGTTTAACTGGTATTGTGTAGCTACATGATGAGTGTGGCTGTTAGCAGGCTTGTGTGTATGGCTGTACTGTGTAACACTTTGGTTTGATCTTGGTTGATTGTGGATGCAGAGCTAGGTTGTGAAATCATTTGGAGGTGTGATGGTGGATTGGGGAGTGCTGGATCAGAGGTTGTCCATGGCAGTGGCCTGACAGGTAGCATTTTGTTGATTTTTTTACTGGTGTTTTGAAATTTCTAGTTGATTGTCCTCATGTACACAAGTGTATGTTTTTTCTGTAATTGTTTAACATTGAAATATGCTTTGCTTTCATGCCGGTGCTGGTAGAACCTATGAACTTTCTGTAATGTGCCAACTTTAATGCAGTCCTTAATTGTCGCTTTGATATCAAAGTATTTATAGCTTGTTTCCCTGTTACATTGATTTACTTATAATTATATTTACCAAGAAGTTTTATGTTCATAAATTTTTACTCATAATAGTGCTAACGTGTGAGTTTTACATTTAGCTATAAAGTTTTGCTACTTGAGCGAGAAACTTGTTTTACTTGCGTCTTTTCATAGGAAGATAAGAAATTTCATAGTTTGATGAGTACAATTAAAATTTATGAAGTGTTTGTACTATATCATTGCCTACAGTTTTTGAATATTCTACCAATGTACCACCCTAGCTATAATATTTTATGAAATGTGAGTCAACATTATACTTTGAGTAACTGTTGCTATAGATTATTTTAGGGTATGGTTTGACCTGCCTATTCTGGCTGTGAAGCAGTTGTCACAACCTCTTGTGAGGGTTAGTAAACCTGGCTGCTGCTGATATTTATGAAAGAAATTTGTGTGATAGTTGTACATAGCACAGTCTAATTTTTGATGTATTTATTTTTCTGTTTTGCAAGGAGCAGCTGGTTTGTGGAGAACCATTCTGTTGCCCCAGCTCCTCCATTTTGTTAGGCTTTAAATTGGTTGTACTAATTTTGCCCAAATATTTTCAAGTATTATAGTTACATCTAATACAGTTGATGTTGCCACCTTTTACAAATAAAGAATTTATTATATATATGTGCTACCTCTTTTATCATCTACCTCTATTATATATGTGCTCCCACACCCCCCTTTTGGGCAATAAGACGTCGAAAATGTCACCGTTTGACTATGGGACTTCAAAGAGCAGGTGTTTGTTAGTATGTATCAGCATCTAGATATATAGAAATTTGATAAGCGTCCAGAATTTATGAAAAATTGCTCAAGTGAAAGTGTGTTTTTCAGGTCCTTGATAATTTTAGTTAGGAAAAATCGACGTTCCACAAACTTTGATGCTGTGTCTAGAGTTCCCATTGGACTAGGACCAAATTTGGTGGTGATTCTTGGAATATGTTGTAGTTTGTTTTGTACGAAGGATTTTGGGAAAAATGTAAATTTTTGTAGATATATACAAATATACAACTACAGGGAGTTGCCCCAGGTGAAAAAAACCATGGGGGGTGATTCCCCGCACCTATTTTGATGATAAATGTCTTCATTTTCCTTCAATGAAAAGTAGTTAAATGCAATTTTTTGCACACATAATGACATCTGGAAGTAAATGACTGACAATAATGACACCACAGCTAATTTCAAAATGCATAACTAATTTTAAAATGACTATATTTATAACACAAGGTGACAAGTCTAGGCCTAGGTGTTGACTTATTAATGACCAGGAACGATATTTTTTTTATCACAATTTCATATCAAGATCACTATACCTTACCTAGCATGACTTGTATTCATGTTAATGCAATCAGTTTGCTATAGAATTGATGAAATAAGTTTTTTACATGTTTTATTGTATAATTAAAAAGATCTTATTTACATAATATTTGCTCATTTACAGATACTTTAAGGTCATAATTAGTTTAAGATGTGGAGAAATGACTTCCAGTTAAGTTAGATTGCAATTATTGAAGAAAAACTTTGTTTCCCACAGCAAGTTCTGGAAAAAAATCCTTTGACAGTCGGGTATGACGGTAGCAGAATACGAGCATCAAAAACACCTGTCACAGACGTAATATTTAACTTCACATTTTGTTTTAAGCAACTGAAATCTAGTAATATAGGCATGCACTTTTGATTGGTACACTCAAACTTTTAATTTGCCTTTCAATTATTGATAAATGAGGTGTGGGAAGTCACCCCATTAGGTGTGGGAAATCCCCCCGATTGGGGGTCATAGCTTGCCGTACGGTTTTTTGTGAATAACTTCTTTTTGGTTGATGATAGAATGTTGGAACTTACAGTGCTTCATGATCATTACAGTAGCTATACTCACCGTAAATACAAAGTTTCTTGACGGCGTACTTTTTGAGTCATTTTAAAGTATGGGGAAAATGCGGGGAGTCACCCCTGTTGACGCTACATGCTCACACACACTTCTCTACAAATAAACTATATTTTATCAGCCTAGTCAAAATCCAAAAATTTCGGGTAGCATCGACGGGGGTGACTTCCCCGGTCGGATACACAAGGTGACTGCCCGCACCCCCGTTTTGGGCACCACGACATTGGAAATGTACCAGTTTGACTACGGGGCTTGAAAGAGCAGGTCTTTGTTAGTATGTATCAGCTACTTATAGAAATTTGATACGCGCACAGAATTTATGAAAAATTGTCAAAGTGAAAGTGAGTTTTTCAGGTCCCTGATAATTTTGGTTCGGAAAAATCAATGTTTGGCAAACTTTGATGCTGTGTCTTATGCTATGTCTTGAGTTCTCATTGGATTCAGACCAAATTTGGTGGTGATACTATAGTTAGTTCGTTGCAGATGAATGTTCAGTTTACAGCTATGTGTTATATTTATTATGTTTTTGATGCGCAATGAATAAACATCAGGCTATTATGGCTCACATTTACCCTTCTTATTGTGTACTATTCTACAGCAGTGGCAACGTGATTCAAATTTTCAACGGCTGATAAGATTGTTACAAGATTTGATGCGCATTGCACATGAACAAGGTACTTAATTCTGCGCACTGCAAGGCCAGACCATCTGCCGCAAGGATTGAACTTTTTCCATATAGGCCCAGAGCTATTCCCTTTGGGAGACAATGACTCATGCAATCACAACCACACACTAGAACATCAAGTGAATTTGAGCTCTTCTTGGGCTTCATGACCATGAATGCATATCAAATGCTATTAAACTATTCTTGCCAATGCCAGATGATAGCAGCACTAAAACTTAATTTTTGAAAGACTCTCCAACTGTTATCCAACTAATTTGCTTGTTTAATATCAAACTATAAATGTACTGGCATTCCTAGTCTAGTTCTCATATCAACAAGACTTGAGCCACTGTTAAGCACTTTCAAGTAATTCTCACCAATGTATTCAGCATTGATTTTTCAAATTCCACTGTCAAAATTCCAAAGTCATGCAACCACCAGCAAGCCTACATGCTGTGCTATTGCAGCTATGCCACTAGGGAACCTTCCTGTTAGTCCTAATTTGCTATCTTATTACAGGCCTTTCAAATGCAAGCTCCCCTTTTCAGCACAACTCAATCACTCCAATATGTAGCTATCATTTGTAATTAGTAAAGGCAATGACGCTGGTGAAATAGTCCTAGACTTACCAACTTTAAAATATCCTGTTTACAGGTCTCTTCTGGAATGGAGGGTCCTTATCCCATCAAAACTTTGGTTAGAAGAACTTTATATTGTGTCAATAATTTTTTTCTGTGCCACAAATACTTTCAAAACAGGTGAGAAAGATGGTGGTACTTGAACTAAATGCTTCATCATTGCATAGACATATTTTACAGGAACCCCAATTTATTTTGTTACCAACAGTGTCAGTGTGTACTGAGTCCTGACATTTTGGTGTATGTAATTCACTTACTTGCTACTCTATGCTACAGTGCCAAGATCATTACTATGAAATGAATTGCTTCTGCTAGGATCTCACATTTCTGTGAGTGATGCTGCCACTGGTCATAACCACTCCCACCACCCTGGAATACATAGTCTTCATTAAAAATTGAAATTTGGTTCTTAATAACAGGAAGTGCACCAACCGTGTGCAACAGGATTAGCTGCTAACCCTACCATTTATTGTTTTTTTTTTTACTGGAAATAATAATAACAGGTAGGTACAAAGAGAACAATTGAGGCATCCGGGGCTATCTGCCAATTATGCTACAATGCCGTAACAGTGGTAACGACACTAACAGAAGTTGGATTTCTGCTTCTGAAGGTGAGATCCCAGTAAAAGTAACCAACCTAAAACCTTGAAACATAAACATTAAAATTCAAGATTGACATTAAAATAAATAGAAATACAAGAAGAGGGCAGGTAAGGGTGTGTCCTGGAAGGAGCCACTAAGTGTAATGTAGTAGTAGTTGCTTCCATGTTCCACCGAAGTCACAACGTGAAGTTAATGCATACTCCCCCATAGAGCGGTAAGTGTATTGTAATCCAAAGAAACAGAAGATAATTAAATGAGTCAGTTGATTCAGAGCAACGGTGGTGAACGACGGTAGACAGGTCCGACTTCCTTCTCTACCCCCCCCCCTCTCCGGAGGTCGGTGTCGTTACGATAAAGATATAGATGTTCCGAGCACAATACACAATCTACCAGAAACTTTCATAAGCCCCGTGAGAATTTAGTGAACCAGATCTCAGTTCCCGTGCGTAATTTTGTCCGTTCAATAATATCATCTTAACTTGAACCCAGAACATACATGAATGAATATTAAATTTTGCGGTTGATCGTAGGCAACAAAATTTTGACGTCGATTGTTTTTCAGTGACAAACCTTTGAGATCATCCAAATGCACTTACATGACAACGAACTAGGGAATAATCGAGATGCTGGTGTATCCGAAGAGGATATCAGATATATATTTACATTGCAGGTTGCACCTGGTCGTTGTTCAATAGTTATACATATTTGACATCTTCATTTTGAAGAACCTTTGTTTCCTTTGTGCATGTGCATTCATTACCTTCGTTGTATCATCACATTTCTGCCAGTTCACCGATGATGGGTCTGTTAACAGCCCGACACGTTTGATTTATTGAGTGTTAGATAGGAGTCTCACCCATAACACACACACACACACACACACACATATATA
>SDVV010030915.1:0-11613 GCA_016164225.1 Gammarus roeselii
CGTTCGCAGCTAGACGAAGCCGGGCACCGTCCACTTGCCCCATCACTTCGTGATGTCTGCTACCCATGCAGTGAAAATTAGGATTCTAAAACAAATTCGCACTTGTCATTGAAGGGGAAATATCTTCTCTGAGGGCATGGGTACATGACATGAAGCGTGAGTTGTCTTTTGCGATCCATTTCTTTTCAGAGGTGGATTTTTCACGTGAATACCTATTGCACAGGAAATAGTGGTCTGTCAAATGATCATACAGCATGATTGTGTTTCCTGATTATGAATACACCTAACTGAATGATGGTAGGAACAAAAGCTTGCTAGACGTCATTGCTGAGTGAAGTCGCTCCGAGACCTAATTGACTTGGCTTGGTAATATGGTTCTGACTGAACGGTGAACATGTCTGGAACACAGCGTTGATGAATAGAGGAAGAACAGCCACTGGGGAGATGTGTCTTATGTGAGCAAAACACTCAAATCCACATTAATTACCCTAAACATGAAAAGATAATGTACAAAAGACATCAAAAGTATCACCCTGTTATGTTTATTCCCTAGGGGACTACACATTAATACACATTCCTCTCAACAAATCTTTAAAAAACTGAGAAATTGCTGCTTCTACGGTAGAGTTTTCCCTCCCCTATTTGTCGAGGGTGTTCGATATCCAGATACCTCATGCGGCAGGAACGGTCGGAATAAAAACTTTCAATCAGTCGCGACCAGAAGTTCCAGCTTAAGAATTATACGTCCAATTGAAGAACGATTTTGATCGTGACTGAATCAACTCAAATGAAATCAACTCAAAAGGTTTCAAAGGTCAGTGAAATGGTTGCATTTTACAGGTGTTAAATTCTTCCATCCATTGGCTTGGGAAGTTCGTTGATGCTCTGCATTTCAGTCTGTGCATTTGACCTGTACAGCCTACGCACTTGACCATTGCAGCCTGTGGATTTGACCCAACAGGCTGCGCATTTGACCCTAACAACCCTCCCGCGCATTAGAACTTTGAGCTAGTGTTAATACACATTATAGCCCCAAAATTGGACAAGCCCACATTGTTTTGGATGTCGACGTATCGTTCGCTGGTGTTACGGTTTCTCGTAGCGTTGGAAATGCGTTAACCGCCTCAAATTTCCTGTTGCATTGGTTAGGTGCTTGTTGATGCCGAGGTTAGGCGAACTTGTTACTCCTGTTCTCCTTCAGATGGAGAGCCAAAGGTGTGATTACTCAAAATAAATATGGTGGTGTTCGTGTCCGACAAATTATTCATCCATTTGAGGTATAGAAAATGTTAGAGAAATTTAGAATGATTGTTTAGTCATGAATATTCATTATTTTACAATACTGCAACCTTCATAACCACGTATGGAATGAGGGATGATATGATAAGTATTGCGAATGTGTTGCCATTAAAATGGGTGATGAGTCCAGATCATCACAAGCCATGAGCGGTACGTCGTGTTCACACTTTAGTTATCGTCTACAACGAACGCATTAGGTCAAGGGAAGTCAGCTTCCATCAAATGGACTATTCTTAAATGGTTTATCAAGTCCCTGGACTACAGATACTAATGACTGCAATTCATCGACATTGAATCGCAACGATTACACTGAGGCAAGCATTGCTGGTGTCTTACATGGTTACAATTCTCCCCAAAAAGTGTCAAGATTTCTCTCATTTGATTCGTTCCGTCCTTCGGTCATTCGATCCATAGGAACACACCTACACGCCGCTTTCTATGCACCAATGCATCGCTGCACACCGGGCCATCATTTCCATTTCTACTGGTGTGGCCTCGCACGGACTTATTCTCTAGAAAAGCGCGTGTCCGCCCCCGGGCATCTGCTGTGGTCAGTCAATGACACGGAATCGGCGCCGATTTGTGGGCGATGGGTTGTTGGTTTGGTATATAAACTTGAGTCTCCTAAATGACAGTCTCCTAAATGACTGGGTCTACTAAATGACCGAGTCTCCAAATTGACTAAACCTCCTAAATGACTAAGTCTCCTAAATGTTCTAGTCTCTTAAATGACTGAGTCTCCTAAATGACCAAGGCTCTTAAATGACTGAGTCTCCTAAATGACGAAGTCTATTAAATGACGAAGTCTCCTAAATGACCGAGTCTCCTAAATGAGTGTCTCCTAAGTGACCGATCTCCTAAAAGACTGAATCTCCCTAATGGTCGAGTCTCCCAAGTAACTGAGTCTCCTAAATGACCAGATCTCATAAATGACTGAGTCTCCCAAATGACTTTGGGGTGGATGGATGATTATTCATTTTATAGATCATTAACACTTTATGTTATTATTTTATTATTTCTTCTTTCTTGGGCTCTATTATTTTTCTCTCCCCTTTTTTCATAGTGACAAATATTTGCATTTGTTATTATTATATATATCGAGGCTGGTTGAGACAAGGTAACCCAGTGAAGAGGGGTACTCGTGGGACCCGCGGTACTCGGGGTTTCGGGAACCCGGGGGACTTAGAAGACCAGGAGGATTTGAGGGGACCCACTTGGACCCTTCTGGGGCCCTTTGGGACACCCTTGAGACCCTTTGGGACCCTCTTGAGAAACAGTGGGATCCTCTTGAGGCCCCTCTGAGTCCAGGAACCTCCGATCCCTTCTCCCAACGCTGTAAAACCCAAACACAGAGGAATGTATAAATGTGGAGTGCTTGAGTAGAGAATTTAGCTATTACAGTCCACAGCATTGCTGACACAGAGGGGGAGAGCCGCGTCGAAGTTGGGCGAGGTGCTTCGAGATCAGTCGAAACATGTTGAGGCGAGTCGAGTTGGTCGCGACCAGCCGAAACTGGCCGAAATGATTCGAGACAAGCCGAGATGAGCTGAGACGAGGGGACTCGGGGAGCTCGGGGACCCGGGGAATTTGGGTTACTATTCGGGATTCGTCGGGCTCTTTTGGGACCCAAGACACCTCTGCCACCCAACTCCCACCCTAAATTGCTTGAAATAACATTTTTGTTATTACAGTCCACATGATCACTAGCGCGGAGGGGGAGAGCCACGTCGAGGCTGGTCGAGGTGCGTCGAGATCAGTCGAAACATGTTGAGGCGAGTCGAGGTGGTCACGATGAGCTGATACCGGCCGAAATGATTCGATACAAGCCGAGATGAGCTGTGACGAGGGGTCTCGAGGGACCCGGGGAGCTCGGGAAGACCCGGAGGACTTGGGTTACCCTCCGGGATTCGTCGGGCTCTATTGGGACCCAAAGGACCTCTGCCCCTCCCCCCCTTATCCACTTAAGCAATGAGTGCAAAATCCATAATACGAGCAGTTTTTCTGCCCGTGACGAACCTGCCCTTACATTCTTCACGATCCATAATTTTGTCATGTATAGTGTACAATGCTGGTGAATTTGTGCGGGAGTTTCTGTTAGTGATTTTGTTAATAGGTGTTTTTTCTTCAGTCTGTGCTCGCTCGCGCGTGTACGGACCATATGTAGGTTTTTGGGGTTGACCTGGACTGCGTAGCTATACACCCTGTGACGCGTTGTGGTTGGAGTTGATCTAATCCGTGAAGTCATAGGCCTTGTACCAATTTCGACGATACTATCTGTGCGCACTGCCACGCGTGCATAATTCTCTTGGAGTTTTGAGTGGTTGGAGGCGGGGATTCGTTTCGTCTGAGTCTTTATCTTACCTGAATAACTAAATTGTACCTCTACTTAACTAGACCGGTTAGCTGTAAACATTGTGTTGCGTTGCTGTCGGAGCTAACTTTGTCCGTGTAGCCGTAAACCTTGTACCAGTCTCAACGATGATACCTGTGCGCACTAGCGTGCGTACATATTACTCTTGAAGTTCTAAATGTTTGGAAGCGGAGGTCCGTTTCGTCTAAGCGTTTTACTTATGCGCACCAGCGTGCGTCTTACATCGCTAAATTTTTCATTTTTTTCTAACTTTAAAAGCGTTGTCTTTTTTCTCTCGCACACTGAGGCGTGCGAGCCTACTGGAATCCATGATCATCGAGCCCTACGGGGGAGCCTATTATGACTCGCGTTGAGGCACTGGCGGAACTAAGAATCAAATCAAATCCTAAATGACTGAGTCTTCTAAGTGATTGAGTCTCCTAGATGACTGAGTCTCCTAAATGACTGTCTCCAAAATGACCGACCTCCTAAATGACTGAGTCTCCTAAATGAACAAGTCTCTTAGTAGACTGAGTCTCCTAAATAACCGAGTTTCCTAAGTGACTAAGTCTCCTAAATGACCGAATCTCCTAAATGACCGAGTCTCCCAAGTGACTGAGTCTGCTAAATGCCCGAGTCTCCTAAATGACCGAGTCTCCTAGGTGACTGAGTCTCAAAAATGACCGAGTCTAATAAGTGACTGAGCTTCCTGAATGACCGAGTCTCCAAAGTGACTGAGTTTCCAGAATGACCGAGTCCCCTCAGTCACTGAGTCTCCTAAATGACCGAGTTTCCTAAGTGACAGAGTCTCCTAAATGAGACGCTGAAAACACTTCATATTTTTTTTGTAGCTGAAAATCACCAAACGCAGGTGTCAATTTTACTCATCTGTTCCTTTGGAAGCTGTTGTTTACTTGGATTGGGTTTCAAGCTACAAATCTTTCAATGATGTCCTACACGCTCTCAGTACATAACACGCATTCGGACGACGGCCCATTACGTGTTCGCAGCTTCGTGCTGGAATACATAAAACCCATCTGGAGGACGGCCCATCACGTGTTATGCAGTTGTTGGCAGTGTCGTGCTGGAGTACATAAAACTCATCGGGAGGTCGCCCCTTTACGTGTTATGCAGACGTTGGCAGTGTCGTGCTGGAGTACATAGAACCCATCTGGAGGACGCCCATAACGCGTTATGCGACCATTAGCAGAGTTATGTAGAAGTTGACAACCACTCTTCAACGTTACCGTCAATTGGAAACAGAATTGTCACTGTAATTCCTAACAATTTTCCTGAATTTAGAATCCAGGCAAGTTTGGGACGAAATATGGCAGCAGCAAGCACGAGGGTGGACGGTTGAAAAACTCAGGTGCTCTAGCGTATTTATTTCCGGGAAATAGATGGTTGAGAGCGTTTTGTTGTTCCTGATTATCGCAAGTAATTGTATATGTTATTTGTTCAGCCAATCACTGAACACTGTTGTTCATGTCCTCAGAGGACATGCAATGGAGGAAGATGTTGTAGCTAGTTGAGGACAGCAGCGTCAGTCTCTCATCGGCGGCAGTGGAACCAAATACAACACCGATCAACTGGACAAATATTTGTCACACTAACATGCTATGTATATAAATATCTGAACCTCAGTCAATAACACTAGCTTCCCCTGATAAACAACTTTTTTATCTAAAATAAAACTTTTAGTCATAATTTGCAAAAAAATTCAATAACCAATTACAATTAAAACCAATCTCCCCACACGAAGTCTTTGCATTACCCTTGATCGCGATCCAGCGTGGACTACTTTCAATTTGACCGCGCCGCCGCTGGCTTAATGCGTAGTGGAAGAGACAACACGCCCCTGATTTATGAATTAAGTTGGTACGTGCAGTTGCTCTGGTATGCAGCGCCCCTTGCGGTGTCGGCCCGCAGCAGACGCAACGCAACACGCTGCCGATAACTGGCTGTGTACACAACAACACAACACGTTGGTCGTCCCAATGGAAGAGAGTTATTGGTCTTAAGGTCAGTAGAAAGTGAAAGTGAGGCGGGGACCGCCAAGGGACGCTGTCCGTCTTGTGGAGAGGAAGGCGCGGAGGCCGGCGGCGGTGGGTCCGACACCGGAATGCCAGCCGGAGAGAAAGTGAAGGTGTTCATGCCCTTCAATTCGGTTGGTTTACAATAGGGATCTGAAGTTAACGAGCAAGGATGATGTATGCATTTAAGAGAACATTTGAATGCAAGAAAACAAGACTCTGAAAGTGCCCCTCTGACTTTCTGGGCCGTCCCAAAGAGTGAGTAGCTGCGATACCTGCATGCCGGAGAGTGTGTTTGTTGAGATGCTGTACGGCTACGGGTCAGTCGTTGTCTAAATCCCTCTCCACAATTCGTCAAGGGTCCATGCAGGATGGTATTGACGTGTTATAAATTTTTTTATGAAAAAAAAATGGATCGCAACAGACAACTACCACCTTCATGTCATGTACCCATGGCCACAGAGTAGATACTGATCCTTCAATGACAGTTGTGAGTTGTTTAGACGGCTAAACAATTGGGCCCTCTCATGATATCTTTTAAATAATTGAATGCTCTTTTTCGAATGATCGCTTACAACTTTTGTCGAATGTTTCGATTCCCATTGTTAGACACAGAATAACTAGCTACGTATTCTACCGGAGCCAAACATCTTATATATGAATTTTTCTATTCCTGAAATCACAACTCCAAAGGTCAGAGGAAGGAAAGATTTGAAGGCCGAGGAAGTTGTTTTACAAGAGGGTTTGTGGAGATGCGGGCTTCTACGAGCTTCCGATTGAGGAACTTGCGATGTTCGAGCACGCCCGCCCAATGTGTTTGGAGAGTGGCTGATACGTAACCTAACATCGCAACCGGTCTGTGGGGGCCTTGGAGCGGATTCATCGGAAAGTCGCTCTCAAAATATTACAAGGGAAGGTTGGATGACAGCCCATACATCAGGGAACTTTCGTCTCCTTCAAAACTGCTCCTCTTGTATGACCATCGCTGGTAATAGGGTAATAAAATAAATTAGATGACTAGCAACATCGGTCCTCCAATGTTGAAGGAGTGGGTCCTAAAACACAGGAGATTGGAAGGTGCCGTAAATAATTTCCAAATTTGTAATCTGCACAATAACCTAAGAGTTGGACTTAAAGAAATAAATCAACAAAGACCATTACAATCAATGGCGCTGGCTACATTATCTGGTGCATGATAATGGCATTAGTTGGTGCCTAAATGAAATGACGTCAAGTGCAGACCCATTCAGGGGTCTGCTTTCCCTGAGCTGCCACAGAATGTCAGTCACACCATCCGTAGGATCTCATCTCAGGAGTGGTTTTATTGACACAAATGATTTATACTAAGTTCAACTTGTTTCTTAGGGTTATGGAGATGAACTGTTGCTCGAAGATAGATCACGGATGAATAGTGCATTGCCTTTACAAACGTTACAATCATTTCCTATTTGAAATTCATAGAATTAGTGAACAGGGTCTAATATAAAACAATGCCACTCCTGAATCCTTGTTTATATATCAGCAGGAGAGCGAAGAAGTTAACAAGCTTAGTACACAAAGGCCAGAGAATTTGCATGCAGACAACGATCCAATCCAGTGGTGAAGGGAGCATTTAATTGTAATCGTGACCTTCTGTTGCGCCTCAGGGACCGCGGTCATTGTTCCCTCACGACGGTTGCTGGGTGTTAGCCATCAGCAGCCTGCAGACACTGAGGCCTCACTCTGTTACCCATCAACAGTCTGCAGACACTGAGGCCTCACTCTGTTACCCATCAGCAGTCTGCAGACACTGAGGCCTCACTCAGTTCCCCCCCGACGGCTGCTGGGTGTTAGCCATTAGCAGCCTGCGGACACTGAGGCCTCACTCAGTTCCCTCACGACGGTTGCTGGGTGTTAGCCATCAGCAGCCTGCAGACACTGAGACCTCACTCAGTTCCCTCACGACGGCTGCTGGGTGTTAGCCATCAGCAGCCTGCGGACACTGAGGCCTCACTCAGTTCCCTCCCGACGGCTGCTGGGTGTTAGCCATTAGCAGCCTGCGGACACTGAGGCCTCACTCAGTTCCCTCACGACGGCTGCTGGGTGTTAGCCATCAGCAGCCTGCAGATACTGAGACCTCACTCTGTTAGTCATCAGCAGTCTGCAGACATTGAGGCCTCACTCTGTGACCCATCAAGAGTCTGCAGACACTGAGGCCTCAATCAGTTCCCTCACGACGGCTGCTGGGTGTTAGCCATTAGCAGCCTGCAGACACTGAGACCTCACTCAGTTCCCTCACGACCGCTGCTGGGTGCTAGCCATCAGCAGCCTGCAGACACTGAGGCCTCACTCAGTTCTCTCACGACGGTTGCTGGGTGTTAGCCATCAGCAACCTGCAGACACTGAGGCTTCACTCAGTTACCTCACGACGGTTGCTGGGTGTTAGCCATCAGCAACCTGCAGACACTGAGGCTTCACTCAGTTACCTCACGACGGCTGCTGGGTGTTAGCCATCAGCAGCCTGCAGACACTGAGGCCTCACTCAGTTCCCTCACAACGGTTGCTGGGTGTTAGCCATCAGCCGCATGCAGACACTGAGGCCTCACTCTGTTAGCCATCAGCAGTCTGCAGACATTTAGGACTCACTCTGTTATCCATCAACAGTCTGCAGACACTGAGGCCTCACTCAGTTCCCTCACAACGGTTGCTGGGTGTTAGCTATCAGCAGTCTGCAGAAACTGAGGCCTCACTCTGTTACCCATCAACAGTCTGCAGACACTGAGGCCTCACTCAGTTCCCTCACGACGGTTGCTGGGTGTTAGCCATCAGCCGCCTGCAGACACTGAGACCTCACTCTGTGAGCCATAAGCAGTCTGCAGACATTGAAGCCTTACTCTGTTAACCATCAAGAGTCTGCAGACACTGAGGCCTCAATCAGTTCCCTCACGACGGCTGCTGGGTGTTAGCCATCAGCAGTCTGCAGACATTGAGGCCTCGCTCTGTTAACCATTAGCAGTCTGCAAACACTGACGCCTCACTCTGTCACCAATCAGTAGTCTGCAGACACTGACGCCTCGCATAGTTCTCTGCTTATCATCAATGAAGAACACCTGGACATGATGCAGATGCATATATGCTAACTATAGCAGTTATAGTAATAATTGGCAACATTCTTGCACGCGTAATCGCAGTTCTAAAATAATACTGTTCGGTAATCTAGCGCAAATGTTTAATTAGGAATACTATGTGCGTAATCCCGCAGGCTTGCATCTTTGAGACATGTTTGCCAAAAGCCATCGATTTTTCCTCAGCGTTTGTTGTACGCTTGTTGTGGGAAACTGGTTCATATGGGCTGAGGTCCCTTTCACTCTTCCACTTGCGTCCAGTGTCGTTCCTTCCTGATCCGTACCATGCTGAGGCCTGGTGCATTGTTCCCAAGAGCTGTTTCTGAGAACCTCGCATACCATTCGTAAAGGTTACAGCGCTCGGTCACTCACCAAGCATCGTACTATGAAGTTTGAGCCATAGTGAAAGTGGAACTGGAGTAGCGACGACCTGGTGGATGTTAGCGGCTTCAGAGAAAGCGCCATCTCGCGGGTAGGAAAGACTCCCACCAAACTCCCTTTCGTTGGATGTTCTCACCAGGTAACTGTGCTCGAGTGCCGTTTTAAAAATAAAAGGTCATGGGAGAATTGCTGCTGGATTATGAGAAGTGTTGTACTCAACGCACACTTGATCTGCGGTACAACTTCAACCGAATTATTCTTTAATCAACACTTTTAATCCCAAATGTGAGCTGACCGGGGCATTGATACCTGATCTGTGACCTTTCACCTATTATCTTTATCATTGGGATCGTCCATAGTGAAAGTGAAAATAAGGTGGACTCGCACGGGCAAGCGGGCGTTGAACGACATGAATTCATATTACGATGTAGGGTTGTATTATTGTTCTTGTTCTACCAATTCAACAACGGAACGCCTGATGATGCATGGTCTTCATATGAGCTGCACGATGCTGTAAGGTAAACAAAGAGCCGGCCACTATGACGACCAACGAGCATTCCAAGCTATCCCACTTTTTTGAGTCATACTGACACGATCTGTAAAATATGAGTCACTGTGAAACGCTTGCAGTGGTTCATGCTGACTCACAACTAATCGGGTCAGTATGAAAAACAAAATGGATAAGATCGAAGAAAATAATTGGTCGACTGACTTTAGTAGCTATGGTTTGAAATAAGTTTGACTTTGGTCGACTGACTTTCGTAGCTATGGTTTGAAATAAGTTTGACTTTGGTCGACTGACTTTCGTAGCTATGGTTTGAAATAAGTTTGACTCACTCATTTTTTAGTGATTAAGCATTTCCCTGCTAAAGGCAGTACACACTGGGTTCGGTTCGAAACAAACAAAATTTGAAAAAGTAGTACAATGAGGGAGTAGACAATGAGTTTGTGAGAAGTGTCGCACTTCCATGATTGCCGGTTGCCTCTGGTTGCCAAAGTTCCGGTGGTTGTGGCAGTTTCTTCTTAATTTCTAAAGCGGCCTTCGTGGGAGCCTGCGGTAAGGAGGCCGGTGACACAACCGGCCGGGCAGAGCATATGGTGGTGGGCCGCTGCTGCTGGACAGCGCAAAAACAACCCATTGCAAGCGCTTTATGTCGGAGAGTGGCCCACAGCGGCAGCACTTCCCGGCCCTCGGGCTGCCGTTGCTAGGAGGGGAAACCTTAAAAAGGTTCACTCATACTGTTACTTGGAATGGACTCATACTGTTACTTGGAATGGACTCATACTGTTACTTGGAATGGACTCATACTGTTACTTGGAATGGACTCGTACTGTTACTTGGAGTGGGAAGTCCAAAACTGGCTTCATCCCAGTTCGCATTCGTTGTTGTTTTTTCAGGAGGTAATAATTGTCTAGAGTAGGACTGCTATTCCAAGGTGCTTCTACCAGCAAAGGTGCAGTAAAATGTGCTTAGTTAATCACATTCCAGCTCAGCCGACGACCATATGGAGAGAAGAAGAAAATATATGATACTGTTGTTCGAGAGAGGAAATATAAATATATTGGTATATATAATTATTTTCTGTGGAATGACTTCTTCCCTACCAGAATGAAGAGTACCAAGACACGTACGTGCCTTCAAGGATGATAGAATGCCCGGCTATCCTCGCTTACTTCATATAAAGGCATCACATAATATTAGTGGTTCTAATTTGATTCAAAGACTTGTTAGCCGCTTGCGTGTTAGAAAATTAGTGGCTCTATTCAATTCAAGGATTTGTTTGCAACTGACATATCGTTACACATGCACAACTGATCTGTCCTGTCCCTTGGGGTCTGCATTTATTCAGTATAGAACATAACCCTATTTATTCATTGTAGAACATAAGCCTAATACTGAAAAGTCTATCTAAGATGTGTTGTTCATTATGACGTCACGTGGAACTGTGCGTGTGAACGCTCCCTGGATCATCGACCGTCGCACGCTAGTTCCTTCTCAGTTGGCACTGAAAATGAATAAAAAGGACGTTCACGAAAATAGGAATGAAACATTTTGATTTCAGATAGTAATTTAATACTAAAATAATCATTTTGATGTTGGCATCGTCACGGTGCTCGTTGTTGTGTGCAAACAGTCGGCGTCACGTGACGTGGGAGTCACGGTATTCGTTGTTGTGTGCAAACTGTCGGCGTCACGTGACGTGGGAGTCACGGTGTTCGTTGTTGTGTGCAAACTGTCGGCATCACGTGACGTGGAAATCACGGTGTCCGTTGTTGAATGCAAACTGTCGGCGTCTCGTGACGTGGGAGTCACGGTGTTCGTTGTTTGTGTGCAAACTGTCGGCGTTACGTGACGTGGGAGTCACGGTGTTCGTTGTTGTGTGCAAACTGTCGGCGTCACGTGACGTGGGAGTCACGGTGTTCGTTGTTGTGTGCAAACTGTCGG
>SDVV010030916.1:0-11613 GCA_016164225.1 Gammarus roeselii
TAAAGAGGTTCATTGATTGTCTGAAGTTGAATGTGAGAAACCAAGGTAGGAACAATAGAAGGTCAAAGAAACAAGGTAAAGAACAAGAATTGACACTCTATGAGATGGAATGGGCCAAAGATTGGGTAGTAAGAGAACTCTAAAAAAAGGAGTTTGCGGAGGAGATAAAATACTTTCACAAACCAAGTCCCAAGGGTATCACTCCATTAATGAAGCAGTTAAATTTAAGCATCAGGGCTGACAAGCTAGTGGTGGTGAGCAGGATCACAGAGGCCGAGATTGAGGACTCTGTGAAATACCCAATCCTGCTACCTACCAAACATAGGATCACCAAAATGATCATTGAAGAAGAACACAATGTCAAGCATCACATGGGAATAAACCACGTCGTGGCCAGCCTGCGTCAACGATGGTGGATCCCCAGGGCAAGACAAATAAACAAGGAAGCAATAAGGAATTGCATGCAGTGCAGAAGAGAACGTGGGACACACTACCGTGGACCACCAACCCCTCCCCTTCCAGGGTACAGGGTGTGTCAATCTCGTCAATTTGCTGTAACAGGTGTGGACGATGCCGGTCCCCTTTATGTGAAAGAGGGGACACTAATCGAAAAACGGTACATTGCACGGTACACGTGTGCATCCACCAGGGCAGTACACTTGGAGGTTGCTATGGATCTGTCTGCAGAAGCCTTCTTGCGAACTCTTCAACGGTTTGCTGCTCGCCGCTCCTATCCCAAAATGTTAATTAGTGACAATGGATCAAACTTTGTGAGCTCCGCTAAAATACTCCAGAGTTGGGAATCAAAACAAATGCAAGTGGCATTTCAAAACAAATGCAAGTGGCATTTCAACCCCAGCAGGGCCCCTTGGTTCGGAGGCTTCTTCGAGAGGATCGTGAAGATGGTCAAGCTTTGTCTACAGAAGACGTTACACAGAGCCATGGTGACGGAAGATGAGCTACACACCATACTCTGTGAGATAGAAGCGGACCTCAATGATCGTCCGCTAACTTCTATCTCGGACTCAGTTGATGATTATCAACCGCTCACGCCATCCCAGCTAATGCTCGGACATCGCCTGGACAGCGCGCCAGTGGCAACACTGGACCCGGAGGAAGAGTAAGATCCCTCCATGTTTACAGCAGAGCTTCTAACACAATGTCAAAGAAATGTACTGAAGATTCTGCATCGTTTCCAGACAAGGTTTAGAAAAGAATACCTAACCATACTGCGGCATCATGCCGTGAATGCCAGGGAAATCGTTGCACCGAAGGTGGGTGACATAGTTCAGATCCACGACCAAGGTTCTAGGCTGTCATGGAGCCTGGGAAGGATCATCGAGACCCACGCAGGTAAAGACGGTCACGTAAGAAGCGTGAGACTCAAAACCCGTGGAGGCACCATCAGTCGACCGGTAACTCTGCTGTACCGACTAGAGGTGCAAGCGGTGGAACCCATTGAGAGTCCACCAGAGTCGCAGAGTCAAAACTCGATGTCGCCACATCAATTAGACACCGAGCGTGGAAACGAAACGCATTCCACCGTCAACGGCACCGGGACATTCCCATTCCCATAGATGAAAACGAGGTAAACGCTGCTCGACCAACTCGGAAGGCAGCCTTGGCCGCTCGTCGGCGTATTGCCGCTCAACTACAATAAGTGCCAATACGCCTTCTTCTTAGGTGGGAGTGTGCGGGAAACATTTCTCATACCCTGCCAACTATGACATTCCATCGTTAACCCATGTGTGTGTGTGTTTCGATAGTGAAGGAACCCTGGTGTCGTGGTTTGGCATTCCTGAGGTGAGGGTAGGGGAACACCCCCCCCCCTTTCATCCCCGGCCTTCTTGACCACTGTACTCCGTTTTCTTTCTCTCGAATCACTTCTAGACTTGTAAACAATTGAGAATGAAGTAATGCAAATAAGTATCGATTAAAATAAATATCTATGTTGAAGATGATGAGGTTATTATAGTAAAGTCGCTAGATATAATCTTTCGAGTGGAAGTGTTAAACCCTGTTCGGAGCCATGTTGGCAAATAAGCCTACCAACGCAACCGTTAGACGGCGCTGGTTGCCGAAAGACTGGCTTGCCCCAATCTGAGGGGCCTCTTGTTTGTTTGTAATCAGTGCGGGAGGACGTGTTAAGCTAGCGCTGCAGAACTCCGAACAAAATACGGATAACGCTCACAAGATCTTCAAAAATTATAAGTTTAAACCAAGACTAGTTATTAAATAGTGACGCAGTGATCGTTGTAGACTAACCTACTGTTAGGACAGGAATTATTTGTAGTTAGCTCTAGCAACTGTAGCTACACCGTGGACGTGACAGTTGACGATGACGTCATTCGATGGAAAACAAAAGTAATTAGTCGATTGAATTAAGATTACAATTGCTCCCAATATCACCAGTCTGGATTTTGGGTTGTTAAAGGAACAAGATTTCCAATCATTTAACATGTGCAATCTATGTGTGTAAGATTAAGTAATAAGGATGTTAAAGAAAAAGGTTCAGAAAGGTTGGGCAATGAGCGAAGGTGCAAAAACCCAATCACAACAGGAACTCATCGCGGGACAGGAACTCATCGCGGGACAGGAACTCATCGCGGGACAGGAACTGATCGCGGGACAGGAACTGATCGCGGGACAGGAACTCATCGCGGGACAGGAGCTCATCCCGAAACAGGAGCACATCCCGGAACGGAAGCACATCCCGAGACAGGAGCTTATCGCGAGACAGGAGCTCATCGCAAGACAAAAGCTCATCGTGAAATGGGAACTCATCGCGGGACAGGAACTCATCGCGGGACAGGAACTCGTTCCGAGACATAAGCTCAATCCGGTACAGGATCTCTTCCCGAGACAGGAGCTCACCAGGATAAGAGTTCACAGAGACACAGCTCAACACGACAAAGGTGGATTTCCACCAACGGGCTCCAGCCCCCCCTCCCCGATGTTTCTCACGCCCCAACCTTCCCCCTACCGTAGGGGCAGCACACAGAGAGAAAGTTTTAAGGGGCGACAGTCACTGGCTTGCCTTCACCGAAGCAGCACCACTTGCGGGAAGTGAATGATGTGCAACTCGTCGTACAAGACGCCAGTAATTGAAATGGCGTTAGGAGGCACAGCGACCGACTAAGGAACAGATTTCTTCATAGAAATCCTCACGAATCTGATCTCCTTGTAACGGCCCACCTAGTTCGGGCGCAGAGTATGCACTTCATGGGTAATTAATAGTCCGTGGCCATACCAGGGCGTATAATTCATAGTCCGTGGCCATACCAGGGTGTATAATTCATAGTCCGTGGCCATACCAGGGTGTATAATTCACGTGGCCATACCAAGGTGTATATTTCATAGTTCGTGGCCATACCAGGGTGTATATTTCATAGCCCGTGGCCATACCAGGGTGTATAATTCATAGTCCGTGACCATACCCGGGTATAATTCATAGTCCGTGGCCATACCCGGGTATAATTAATAGTCCGTGGCCATACCAGGGTGTATATTTCATAGCCCGTGGCCATACCAGGGTGTATATTTCATAGCCCGTGGCCATACCAGGGTGTATATTTCATAGTCCGTGGCCATACCCGGGTATAATTCATAGTCCGTGGCCATACCAGGGTGCATAATTCATAGTCCGTGGCCATACCAGGGTATATAATTCAGAGTCCGTAGCCATACCATGATGTATAATTCATAGTTCGTGGCCATACCTGGGTATAATTCATAGTCAGTACCCATACCATGGTGTATAATTCATGGTTCGTGGCCATACCAGGGTGCATAAGTACGAATATACACAAGTCTGCAGAGAAAAAATCTAAACTGGACGAAAGGGACATTAGTGCAAATTTTATTAGGATTCCATCCCGTATGACAGCAAACTTTATTGATACCTGACGTGACTCCTACTGAACCATCGCTCACAACTCATGACTGACTTTTGCCGTGACTCTTACTGAACCTCGCTCACAACTCATGACAGACTTCTGCCGTTACTCTTACTGAACCATCACCCACAACTCATGACTGACTTCGGCCGTGACTCCTACTGAACCATCACTCACAACTCATGACTGACTTCGGCCGTGACTCCTACTGAACCATCACTCACAACTCAAGACTGACTTCGCCCGTGACTTCTACTGAACCATCACTCACACCACAAGACTGACTTCGGCCGTGACTCCTACTGAACCATCACTCAAAACTCTTGACTGACTTCGGCCGTGACTCCTACTGAACCATCAATCACACCTCATGACGGACTCCTACTGAACCATAACTCACAACTCAAGACTGACCTCGCCCGTGACTCCTACTGAACCATCACTCACAACTCAAGACTGACTTTGCCCGTGACTTCTACTGAACCATCACTCACAACTCAAGACTGACTTCGACCGTGACTCCTACTGAACCATCACTCACAACTCAAGACTGACTTCGGCCGTGACTCCTACTGAACCATCACTCACAACTCATGACTGACTTCGGTCGTGACTCCTGCAACCATAACTCACAACTCAAGACTGACCTCGCCCGTGACTCCTATCGGAGCCACCACTCACAACTCAAGACTGACTTCGGCCGTGACTCCTACTGAACTATCACTCACACCTTAAGACTGACTTCGACCGTGACTCCTACTGAACCATCACTCACAACTCAAGACTGACTTCGCCCGTGACTCCTATCTGAGCCACCACTCACAACTCAAGACTTACTTTGGCCGTGACTCCTACTGAACCATCACTCACAACTCATGACTGACTTCGGCCGTGACTCCTACTGAACCATCACTCACAACTCAAGACTGACTTCGCCCGTGACTTCTACTGAATCATCACTCACACGTCAAGACTGACTTCGTCCGTGACTCCTACTAAACCATCACTCACAACTCAAGACTGACTTCGCCCGTGACTTCTACTGAACCAACACTCACAACTCATGACTAACTTCAACCGTGACTCCTACTGAACCATCGCTCACAACGCATGACTGACTTCGGCCGTGACTCCTACTGAACCATCACTCACAACTCAAGATTGACTTCGGCCGTGACTCCTACTGAACCATCACTCACTACTCGAGACTGACTCCACCCGTGACTCCTACTGAACCAATGCTCACAACTCATGAATGACTTCGCCAGTCACTCCTACTGAACCATCGCTCATAACTCTGGTTGACTCCACCCGTGACTCCTACTGAATCATTGCTCACAACGCATGATTGACTTCGCCAGTCACTCCTACTGAACCATCGCTCACAACTCTTGACTGACTTCGCCCGTGACTCATACTGAACCATTGCTCAAAACTCATGACTAACTTTGACCGTGACTCCTACTGAACCATCGCTCACAACTCAAGACTGACTTCGGCTGTGACTCCTACTGAACCATCGCTCACAATTCAAGACTGACTTCGGCCGTGACTCCTACTGAACCCCCACTCACAACTCAAAACTGACTTCGACCAGCTGCTCGTTGGAATTCGGTAGGTAGTTTCAATGTAAGTCGCACTTTCGCTTCCGATGAGGATTTTTCATTACCAACTTTGTTAATGGGAAGAACTATCAATTGGGAATCATAATGAAGAAATAAAACAACAAGGTCATCAACATTAGAAACTTCTTGTCTTCGCCACAGAACAGCTTCTAGTCTTCGCCACAGAACAGCTTCTAGTCTTCGCCACAGAACAGCTTCTAGTCTTCGCCACAGAACAGCTTCTAGTCTTCGCCACAGAACAGCTTCTAGTCTTCGTCACAGAACAGCTTCTAGTATTCGCCACAAAACAGTATCAAAATAGGTTTCGTAGGCAAATCCATGCAATAGAGCATTCTACAGGTCAGGACCTGCGTGGGTATTCCAAGGTATTCCAAGGTATTCCAAGGTATTCCAAACAATAGACGCCTGAAGTAACGGACGATACGCATTAGCCACTCGGCCTAACAACTCCACCTTAAAAGCTGATGTTCAGAAATAATTCAGAAGCATTGTTTAGATATATATTGAAGCACAAAAAACGGTTGATAATTAATTATTGGTTTCTTAGTGAAAGGTGAACGAACCATCAATGAAAATTGCTTCCAAGGAACAAAATTTTTAGATTTTTTACAACGTAAACATTAAATTATAAAATATCATACACAGAATCCTCGTTTACAACTGTGAGCCCTTGATCGAGCATAAAGCATTTCGACGCTTTATACCTGAAATTCGAGAAAAAAAAACATATGAAGAGCTCCATGTCGACTTACTTATCAAATTCGGTTTCTGTGCATGCAAAATCAGGCGCTGAACTTCGATTTGTTTTACTTCTTTTCAACACAAAATGGAGTGCCCATCATTTCCTCATTTGAATTCATGCTTTGTATGTCTTTGCTGAGGAATCCACTTTAAAATTCCTAATAGTTTTCAATATCGAATATGCGTGGGTGGGTGGGTATCACTAACGTAAAGGGATTGATTACATTTTACATTACAGCTGTAACATTTCGGTTAACAAGTTAGCTTTTTTTTTTAATGTGTGCATTTCAGCATGTATAATACAATTCCTAACAAACTAAATCAAGAACAATTTTTCACATCGCAAACTTTAAATAATAATTAGGCACAAAACACAACACCATGAGATAAAGATCGAGTGATCGAATGGTCAACTCCAGCTGACCTTATCAGCGCTCACCCAGCAGTGACCCCTCCAAGTGTAAGGGTTAAAGGGCGAGTGTTAGAAATCACTCCGCGAAGGACGACCGCTTGAAAAACACAACAGTGAAAACGGGGTTGGAAATGTCATCGTAAGTGGAGGAGGTCCTCGTCCAGAGAAGAGACCCCCGTATAAGTGGAGGCGGGTTAAAGCTATACAAAGCGAGGCTCCCGTCATAGTGTAGGCGGTCCTCGTCTAGAAGGGTTTCTGTACGCAGAAGGTCCCCAGGAAGAATGTCGCAGTCTAAGTAGAGGTGTTCCCCTGGTCGATCCACCACCCCGCCACTGCGGCGGTAGCTGCGGAGGGCAGCCCATCCCAAACCTGTTGCCGGGCTGCATGTTGGATACAGGTCGAAGCTGCAAAGTGAAGCAGCACACTGAACCGTTCCTGGGGCTGGGTTCAGACTCACCATAAACAGGATGCCTCCGCCGGCGGTGTTGTGAGATCTACAAGAAGTCGTTGGTTCGGCTTACAATGTAAACACATTCATCATGCACGAGAGCTCAGATAGCAGAAAACAACGTCAAGGCGACCCAAATAAGAGGGCATCAGATCATCCGAAGACGCCCTTAACGGCTAACCGATAGCAAAGGCTGTCAATAAACTGTTACTGTTATTCACAAAGCGAATTTAAGTTAGCTCTGCTGTCCTCTGCTCGCATAACAGGCTGTTGTGCAAAGGGTCGAGGGACCTCTCAACTAAACACCTCGTCCACCACACGGCGCTTGCGCGAAGAAATAATGTCGTTTGTTGACAGCATTTATCAGATGTTTTAATTATTAACAATTTTTTTTACGCATATCGCTCTTTACAGGGTTCCCACGTGGCTCGAAAAAAACATAACAGCACAACGTTGAACTGTTTACATACATCGGGAGACGTGTGCTCGCTGTAGACCGTTGGAACGACGAATTTTGGTCTTCGAAAATATATTTCTACAACTTTTAGGGGAAAATGGCGCCACCGTCCCTCTTTGCGTCTGCCTAACTAAGCCACCCTCCAAGAAATTAGGAAATGATCGCTTCAACGCACTGTAGACGGCAGAAAAAGGGTATTTTTCAGTTTCAATACACCTGCAGAGATTATACGTTTCTAATGTTTATATATACATACAATTGATTTTTCTAGGCCTAAAGGAAAGAGGCATGTGTATATGTATACATAGAAACATACCATCTCCATGCAGAGACATAGGCAACAAAGCGCGAAGAGACCTTATTTCTGACGTCCCGAGCTTTCTTGCAGAAAACTTCCATCATGCGAATATGGAAACAACGCTTCCTTTGATTCTTGCTTTCATTGTAGTAACCATCAGAGCTCTGATAAAACAATGCTTCCTTTGATTCTTGTTTTCATTGTAGTAACCATCAGAGCTCTGATAAAACAATGCTTCCTTTGATTCTTGCTTTCATTGTAGTAACCATCAGAGCTCTGATAAAACAATGCTTCCTTTGATTCTTGCTTTTATTGTAGTAACCATCAGAGCTCTGATAAAACAACGCTCCCTTTTAAAGCAGTGATAAAGAACGTTTTCTTTCACTGTAGTAATCAACAAAGCTCTAAGAAAACCACGCTTCCTTTCACTGTGGTAGTCAACACAGCCACAAAAAAACACGCTTCCGTTCATTGTAGTTATCAATAAATTCCTAATAAAACAACCGTTTGTTTCATTGTACTCATAAACAAAGTTCTAATGAAACAACTTTCCCTTTCATTGTTGTTAGCAAGAAAACAACGCGTCACTTTATTGTAGTTATCAACAAACCCCAAGGAAAATAACACTCCCTTTCATTGTACTGATGAACATAGTTCTAAAAAACAACGCTTCCTTTAATTGCGATTAACAAGAAAACAACGCTTTCCTCCATTGCATGAATCAGCAAAACCATAATAAAACAATGCTTCCTTTAATTGCGATTAACAAGAGAACAACGCTTTCCTCCATTGTATGAATCAGCAAAACCATAATAAAACGACGCTTCCTTTAATTGCGATTAACAAGAGAACAACGCTTTCCTCCATTGTATGAATCAGCAAAACCATAATAAAACAACGCTTCCTTCCTTGTACTCGTAAAAAAGTTCTAATAAAACAACCTTTACTTTCATTGTTGTTAGCAAGAAAACAACGCTTCTCTTCATTGTAGTATTAAACAGAACCCCTAAGACAACAACACTTCCCTCCGTTGTAGTTAGCAAGAAAACAACGCTTCCCTTCATTGTAGTACTAAACAGAACCCCTAAGACAACAACACTTCCCTCCGTTGTAGTTAGCAAGAAAACAACGCTTCCCTTCATTGTGGTAATCAACAAAACCCAGAAGAAAACAACACTTCCCTCCATTGTATGATAATCAACAGAACCTTAACGATCAAACTTAAAAGCATGACATGATAGCTGGAAAATTGCAAAAGATACGATTTAATCAATTGTATTTGTAAAAAATCATACAAGTTTTCAAATTCTGAATTGTTGGTCGCGATTATTTCATAGCTGCAGGCGGCAACTCAAAATTTGGCAGAACATTACAACAGGCTGAGGGACGGACATTCACCTCTGGGAATCAGGATCCCGAAACACTTCACGATTATACATTACTCCTAATTTGGCAGAAAAAGTCCCTCTGAGAGTCAGACAAATGAACGAGGCCAGTGTTTTTGGTACGAATTGTTTATTCGTGAGACTGTACAGCTGAGTGAAACAGGATCATGAACCGCAGGCGACGTCTTTCTACAACAAACATCATCATTCATTCACATCCTCGTCGAGAACTGACAAAGAAGCACTGAAAATGTATGTCCATTTTTGGAAAACCCTATTACAGTCTAGGAAATGTTGTCATCTGCTTAAACAAGTCTGCTACAAACATACCACGAGTAGTAGGGCTCTCCATTTACGGTGAGCCGTGTTGCCAACACCAGGCCGTTCTGTCACTACCTCACACTGTTTCCTATGCCTTTTATTCTACGAAACAACTTCACCAGAATAGTAAAGAAGGAAAAAATATCATTTTCTTCACCTCTCCGACGGAGAAGGCTTATTCAATTGATTTCCTATAAAGAATTGGCACAGGAAAACATACTTACAAATATATTCTAATGATGGTCTTTTTTTGGGGGGAAAAATCTGGGACGGTTACGAATATGATTTCACTGGTAAAAATGAAATAATTTAGCTCGTGACGTTCACGTGCAAAATTCCCAACTTCAGTTGCAACAGTTTGCACAACCAGATGTAATTAAGGCGGATGGCATTCCAATCATCCATGCCGGTAGAAATTGACGAACCCATCGCTGACATAACAATGCTAGTAGTTCATTTCATGGCGAAAATTTACTCGTCAGGACGATGAGTGCCAAACTAGATTTGTTCCGTTACAGCAGATCATCTTCATTGACTTCGTCGTTGAAAGGGCAGTGCTTCATACACCCCCGATCAGCCCGCTAACATCACTCGCCTTCTTCGTCGTTGAATGTGCAGTGCTTCATACACTCCCGTTCAGCCCGCTACTCGCCTTCTTCGTCGTTGAATGTGCAGTACTTCATACTCTCCCGTTCAGCCCCCTAACATCACTCGCCTTCTCCGTCGTTGAATGTGCAGTACTTCATACACTCCCGTTCAGCCCGCTAACATCACTCGCCTTCTTCGTCGTTGAATGTGCAGTGCTTCATACACTCTCGTTCAGCCCGCTCACATCACTCGCCTTCTTCGTCGTTGAATGTGCAGTGCTTCATACACCCCCGTTCAGCCCGCTCACATCACTCGCCTTCATTTTGAAGTGCCCACAGTGAGCGGCGCCCACACGGTGCGGTACCCGCACGGTGCGGTACCCGCACGGTGCGGTACCCGCACGGTGCGGTACCCGCTCGGTGCGGTACCCACATAAGACGGTACCCATATAAGACGGTACCCACATAAGACGGTACCCACATAGGGCGGTTCCAACACCGAACAGTGCTCACACAGAACGGTGCCACACTTAGCAGTGCTCACAGAGCGGTGCTCACACAGCTACGTGAATTCCACGCCTTTGTTCGCTAGCCATAATTTCCGCTCCGGGATGGTCTGGCATCGATTTATTGTGATGTCAGATCGGAAAGTTCAGTGTCACTAGAGGAAAGGACGGGTGCAGCCTTGGCATTCACTCCCCACGGGTGCATGTCATTCGACGCCCTGGGCTAGGGTAAACAAGAGTGTGCCCGGTCCCAGGGGGCAGAAGGCGAAAGAATGCTCTCAGCTGCACCGAGTCTCAAAGTTTGGGGGAGATGATGAGCACACTGAACCGCGCTGCATGGTCGGGCATATCTCAGCAACTACGGACATTCGCTGCAAGAGGCCTCTGGCACACAGGTGATGAAGTTTCAAAGGTTGTGTCAAAGGTTGTGTGATGATGTTCAAAGGAAATGTGATGATGTTCAAAGGAAGTGTGATGATGTTCAAAGGAAGTGTGATGAAGTTCAAAGGAAGTGTGATGATGTTCAAAGGAAGTGTGATGATGTTCAAAGGAAGTGTGATGATGTTCAAAGGAAGTGTGATGATGTTCAAAGGAAGTGTGATGATGTTCAAAGGAAGTGTGATGATGTTCAAAGGAAGTGTGATGATGTTCAAAGGAAGTGTGATGATGTTCAAAGGAAGTGTGATGATGTTCAAAGGAAGTGTGATGATGTTCAAAGGAAGTGTGATTATGTTCAAAGGAAGTGTGATTATGTTCAAAGGAAGTGTAATGATGTTCAAAGGAAGTGTAATGATGTTCAAAGGAAGTGTGATGATGTTCAAAGGAAGTGTGATGATGTTCAAAGGAAGTGTGATGATGTTCAAAGGAAGTGTGATGATGTTCAAAGGAAGTGTGATGATGTTCAAAGGAAGTGTGATGATGTTCAAAGGAAGTGTGA
>SDVV010030917.1:0-11613 GCA_016164225.1 Gammarus roeselii
AAACATTTGGATAACATTTGGATAAATATTTGGATAAACAATATAGCCCACCTCGCGTTTGAACATGGCTCCTCCCTTTGACTCTTTGACTCTCTTTAAGGCCGTAGCCTGGAACGCTCAGCCAGTTGTCGCTGTCGGGGCCGGTGGTGCTCTCCTTGCCATCTTCCTCGTGCCTGGCCTTGGTTTCGTGTCGTCCCTCAAAATAAATAAACCAATCAACCGCAGGTGCTCTCGACACCTCGCGCTCATTGGCCTTGAACATGGTTACGATACAACAGCCGTCACCACCCGCGTTAAAATCATGCCCAGTCGTTTAAATAACACGCCCCCTTCCTCGCAACGAGTAACAGCGACATGAACAAAGAAACTATTTTCATTTCATTCCCTTTTAGTGTTAAAACTAAGTTAAATTCAAAAACGCTTGAATTTCGCCATGTATTTCCTCCACGTCAGAAAATGATGTATTATTTTCCCTTGAACGATCTCTTCCGCAATTATACGATCAGCTCCCACGCGTTCATGCTTGGGGGAGCGGATGTACGGGCAGTGGATCGCTGTCGGTGTAAACTAAAGCCGACTAGTCAGTCCTACTCCATGACCGAGTGTTGACACAGTCGCACCTCCTTCCCGTGGCAGCCACGCTTCAGGAGAACTGAGCTATCGTCGGTGAGTCGTTTAGTCCCTACCAAGGATCAACTCTGATGACTGCCGCAGACTGCTATTTGCTTTCCGCACGACTAGTACACGTCAAAAACGACGGATCAACCGTACATACGCTCATCAGCCGATCACAACTATCAGCACTCACCAGACGACACGTATTCATCACGCAATTTCGGCCTCACGTCGATCTACACCGTCAACACTACCAACATCATCAGGCACAAGGATCAACACATGCGCTGCATAGATCAGTCACTCAAGGAGCGGTTCTGCCAAACCAGCTCGTCATCACTCAAATTAGGATCGTAGTTTATACAAAATGCACCCCAGCGTTGTGAACATTAGTCCAGCTTTGGCTTCGCCGACATGCATGTTTTTTGTAATCCTCGCTCCATCTCTGTTCAAAGTAGATGATGTATTCCGGGTCATACGCAGTTGTGTGCATCTCGACGCGATCACTGAGCAGTTGATTATCCAACTATTTGCATTCTTCTTCAAATGCCGCTGGAGTAAACTTAGGTTTCCAGCATCATTTAACGTGTTTTCCCTCTCTTTTCTTGCTTACACATATAGTCATTTGCATAAGCTTAAGACCACCTGGGAATTTTCATATTTTAGCTGAAAGGGAACGTATTTTCGAAATTGAAGCAAGCGACGACCGTTTTAGTAGTTAATTGAGGTTCTACAACATTATGTTAAGAATTTTAACAGGAAAAACACTATTCTTGTAATTAGTATATCCGCTATTATTGTCGATCACCACCTGCAGTCGCCTCGGCGTGCTAGCGATGAGTTCCTGGCAATACTCTTAGGGAATTGTTTGACCCACACTTCCATAAAAGCCTGCTGTAATGACTGAATATTCTTTTCTGCCAGATAACCATGTATAAATCGCAACCTATGGAATGGAGCTTCATCTTTAAGTAGTCCCAAGTACCTCTCACCATTCATTGTAGTTTTTGAGAATAAGTACAGTCCAGCTATTTCACTATGACTACAAGTACCCCATATCATCTGGCTACGAGGAGGTTTCATGGTAGGACTCGTGTATTCCACATGAACTGTTTGGCCTACTAGCCTCCGTACATGTTAGGATCTAGATGTGAACTGCTGGAACGCATTTCCATCGGAAAACATTGCCTTCTTCAAATCACCAACCGTCCGGGTTTGATGTCTTCGAGCAAAATTAAATATTTTCTCCTCATGGCTGCAGTCATTTTTTTTGGTAGGCTTGTAGCCTTTTCGGCTCCAATTCTTTGCTCTCAAACGTCGTGAAGCAGTGTTGTCATCTACCTCACATACCTATCCAAGTAAATTCGAATGCACCTTTTTGCAGATACTAGTTGGAGATTTCGAAACAAGAATTTTCATCAAGGTGTCACCTCTCATGGTTGTTTTCCTTGGCTGCCCCGTTTTCTGTTTGTCCCAATACCTAACCTCATTTTCAAATTTACTTATGGCGGTGTGTGCAGCTGTCTCTGCTACAGCACATTTTTAAGACAATCTTGCGCTCAGTATATCTTTCTTCGTGTGAAGTAACTATTTGAGCTCTTTGAACATCAGAAAGGGAAGCCTTTTTGGCTCATTTTTGAAAAGTGTTCGTGAGAGCTTTACGCGAGCATATACAGCCCGCACAAGGGCCAGAGAGCAACTGGTAATTGAACGCGATGGTCAGAACCAGTGAGTGCATCGTGCCTTGCATCAAACTTGTACCATGCTCGTGCATATCACGTTAGGCAAGCGATTCTTATTTGATTTGGAGAAATATCAGAGGTGGTCATGAACTTTCGCAAAAGATAACTGTATATGTCCTGACTTTCGCTGTTCATTGTCATTCAATATTCTTGTTGTAACCAAATCGGCGGTAATTCAAATTCTTCCACATAGTCATGGATGTGGCATGTACTTCTAAATATCGTGTTTCACATGATGAACTCTTTTTCATCATCTGGCATTCATCAAAATCATCCATTCGGGGGAAGGGATATGTGTGTCAACAGGACTTTGGTAGGGATAACAACTATCATTGTTATAACTATCTATTCAACTGCAATTTTCTCAAGAAGACATAACGATTTTTTTTTTACATATTATGCAAAACACTTATTAATATTCTTTATGCATCATTCATGCGTAACTATTTTGCGCATATTGTACATTATGTTTCTTTTCATCCATTAGCTGCACCATTCTGTTTATTTGTTGTCCTACGCCTGACCACTATAGCAGCAGCGTTTGCTCAACACTGCAGGCGTACCGAGCCTGATGTGAGTGAATGTTTGTAACTCTACTCGGCATAAAAGGGCAATCCCAAAGATAGTCATAATAATTATAATATTTATTCTTACCGAACTACTCGATGATACAATGCAGTCCCTCACAGGAATTAGTGATTGTGTTGTTAAAATGAATTACGCTCATAAAAACATTTGAATTTAGCTAAGTGAATTCATCATTAAATAATTACGAACGACCAATATGGCTTTTTGTTAATTCAATAAGATTGACTTGCATGAGTAAACGATGCTGGATATGCGAGAGGAAAAATGCTGTGTCATGACTGTGTTGTTTTACGATACGGCAGAGCGTTAAGGAGGTCTAGACAGAAGGACAACGAACCCTGTTTTCGAATTTCTGGCGCAGATGAGACTACTCGACCGGCAGCGTTTGGGCCTGTGCCCCCCGGGCGATTGTGCAGAAATGGCATTTTATGAGATGGTTGACGGGGCACAAACAAGCACATACAGACATAAACACATATAGCATGAATGAGCGAGCATGCACTACAACGAAAATATGAAGGGCTCTACTACATGATATTTAATTTAGTGTTACGTGTACCTGTAAGAAAGACACAATGTTTATATACAACAATAGTTGGGCAATAGTAGTGGAATTGTAGTATGGCGAGAACAATTGTAGGGCAACTGTAGTAGGATAGATTTTTAGACAAGTGTCGTTACAAAAAGTAGCTTTGCACAGAAGATTTATTGCATATGGCACTCAGTGGCATCGGATCCGATCTCAATGATACGTTGCTTACAAGCATATCGGATTCAGTGCAAGATCTTAACCATACCAGCTAATGCCTCGGTACGCTTGGATTGTACACCACCATCAGTTGTTCTTGATCCAGAGGAAGAAGATGACCATATTATGTTTAATAGATTATATTTCCCAACTGGCTTTTGGAGTATATACTTGTTTCTTCCCGACAAGGAGTAAACGACAGGCGGGAATTCATCTCGCCTGTTGTGAACGACATCGTCCAGGTTCTTGAGATGGTCACATCATCCATTGCTGACAAAGACGATACGAAGAGCTTCACAAGAAAATCGATAGCTAAGACAGAAGGGGAAAAATAAACACCAAAGGTGTCATCACAAGTTGATCGGTGTTCCTCTTCTATAATCTCAAGGTGAAAGCAGAGAAATCTGTTCCCCTCTGTTGATAGCGGAGATTTTTCAACTCATGGGAAGGAGTTAGCCTCTGCAGTCAACGCTGACTAGTCTAGAATCAACTGAACGAGGGAGAGTTCCCACACGTGATGTTGCGGACATGGCTATACAGGGTAAAACCCATGCCTAGTCCTACACACATGAATCATCTTTGGCAAGCGAACCGAGTACTGCTGGACCCTCACCAACTGCAGCAGAACTTGCTCAAATTCGTATCTCCGCTCAGCTGGATAGAATAAGTGACGATACACAGTGGGGGCAGCTAGGTCTCAGCTTCAAAACTCAACAGAGTCAGTGGTTTACGCGCGTGGGAAGGGATAGGTGCGTCGATATTTGTGGTCCCGTGAACGGACGAAGACACCAAAATGAATGCAGACCAGACAGTAAGTACATGGAAGACGATGAGTACCTTAGTAATAACATTTAATAGGTAGTTTAGTACCAAGGGATGACAGACGGACTATAGTCAATGATCCTAATTATTGACAGACGTATACCCAACGGATTTAAAATCGAAACATTTAGTGAAACAGTCGATTACTGCAGGAGTGTTAGTTCATTTCATAGTTATAATATTGTAAGTTCCTATTTGAGGTATCAAGATCGCTCGGGACAACCTAATCCTAACGTACTAACCTATCGATTTTAACTAACATAAAAGACCTAAAAGAAAGATATCCTAATTTATTAGGCTTAGGTACCAACTGGAACAACACTGACAAGACAATACCAAACATTAACTGACAAGCAAGAACTATTAACAATGAAAAATTTAACTCAAATATATCGCACAGTTGTTGTGCAGGTACTTCTGTTTCTAACAAAGTTACAAATTTAGGTATGGTTGAGAGTCAGGGTGAAAATTACAGACCGACAATATATCATTGGGCTAGTTAGATGATCATTCTTTTAGTCATGATTAAATATTGAAAGAGACATTTAGGAGATAAACAGAGGTTAGTGTATTTTCAAATTCTAACACGGTGGAAGTGAGCCCTAATTTTGGTTACGAGCTGTTATAAAAGGATACTACAAGGTTATTAGGATTTCTTGTGTGATGATTGTGTGCATCCGAATATTTCATATCTGAATTGAGTATAACTTGATCATATTTTCGGTTTTGATTGCGTATAAAACAATCTGGATGTTATAGTGATCTTCCAGTATCATGATATGCATGGTTTCACAAATGATGATTAGTATGGTACGTGACTTGATTGAAGGCTATGTATGGCTCTAATACCTTGCTTTAGCAGTACAAATATTTTATTAGTTTTATTTTTAACTGTTCCATACCAAGTTTCGATGCCGTAATATAAGAATGGCTGGAACGACGTAAAATAAAGGGGTTCCAGGTCAGATTGAGAGATAAATTTGTTAAATTAATATAGGATGCCCATCGATCGTGACAATTTGGACGATATGCCGTCGATGTGATTTATGAATGTTCGATTTTTATCGAAATACACCCCAAAGAATTTGGTGTTGTCCATCCCGTGAATTCTATTCGTTCAAATTGCAATGCAATGTTTATTTACATTATCACTGAAAAAATAAATATCTAGTTTGTTTTTTGCCATTAAATCCAATTTGGTTTACAGGTTGTCACTTCTTTACATGATCGAGTTCCTTGTAAATTGAGGCAGTTATTTCGTTTATGACGTTCGAAAGGATGCAACTTGATAAGGTACTATCAATAACTAACAGAGAAGGTACTATCATCCGCATCCAATTAACATTTGAAATAGAACGATGTGTTAAATAAATCGTACATGAACATGACGAAAAAAGGGTCTCTCAAATATAACCCTGAGAAACACTGTGACTAATATTAAGCACAGAAGATCGTATACCGTTCACAGTTCCATATTGCTTGCAGTTGAACAGAAATGAAGTGAACCAATCAGTAGTGATTGCTCGTAGTCCATAAGGTCTTAGGTTTGATCAAAATATTAAATGACCAGCTCAGTCGCAAAGGCCTTACGAAAGTCGAGAAAAAGAGATAATATATTGTAGATTGCATCTGTCAGTATATAGGTACAACAGGTGATTTAATATAGCTTGAGTTTTTGGGAGGGATCTGAAGCCATACTGTTTTAATGAAGGGTACTGTATTCATTCAGATAAGAAAACAGTTTTCTATTCAATATTTTAAAAAATATTGAGTCAATAATTTCCTGTATTAGTTTTATCCCTACCTTCATAAATGGGTGTCAGTCACTCAAACATTTTTTCGTAGGGTTAGGAAAATTCCCTCGTATTAAGGTCATATTGACAATTGTAACCAGTCTAAACAAATTATTATTGTTGACGTATATTTTTTTTTGGGGGGGAAGACCTGATAATGGAGGGGATGTCATGCGAAGCAACTGGTCATCAATAGAAAGAATAAACGAAATGGATATTCGTTAATTATCCGAGATGATCGTCTTCATTTGTACAAATAATAGCAGCAATACTTTCTCAAACCTTTACAAAGTAATAATGAAATATATTTGCTTTATCTTGATCTTCTGAATATTTGTTGTTGTCATTTTTTTCCATGATTGGTTACATTTATAGTTGTTGGGTCTACGTATGTAATTGATAATCTTCCGTGCATGTTCTTTTAGAACATTGAATCAAGCCTGTAACGTGATTTCTAAATTGAGTATAAGTAACTCTTCCAGCGCAAAATTGGGATTTCACCATTTCATTTATGATTTATTATTGCGTCAATCCAGGATCCAGTTTTTTCTTTTGGAGAGAGTTTATTTCATAAGAAACAGTAAGTCTTTTAACATTCATCTAGCATCGAAGTTATTTGTTTTATGCAAGATCCCAGTCATTTTCATTACCGATTTCATTGAAATCATATTCTTTCAACTGCTCAAATTGCTTTCGTAATGTTACGTCATTTATTAATTTGTATGTAATCTGTTTGCGTTTATCAATTGCTTCATTAATTGAAATATTATTATGAATTACAAAAAGATGCAGGCGGTCCGATATATCAGATATTAATATGCTAGAGTTGCAGTTATGAGGGCTTGTTTTGAAAATAGTATCTACCGGGTGCCTTATCTCTGGGTTTGTCTATTCTAGTTGGTTTTGATATCAGTGGTGACAATGAAAGGATCCTCAATTAGTTATTGAATAAAGGGGTCCCAAAGCATTGTTGTCTTCATTGCAATTCATAATATCTGTATTAAAATATCCCCATGGATAAGGAAATAGTACAATGCTCAGCCTCTATCTTCAATACAAGATTTCATTAAATCATCTTATTTGTGAAATAGGGTAAGAGTATGATAACTTGTAAACTGCTCTTATGATCATACAAGCAACAAACCCGTTCATTTCCAACAAAAAGTGTTCTGATGGAAAGCAAACTCACGACACAATAGATTAAAATTTTATAGGTATATTCATCAGAAATTTTGATGTTGGTTGCTGCTCCACGTTTAGCATTAGTTCTGAATGAGTGAAATTAATAATTATTATTAAAATGGATTACATCATTTGTGTCTTCAGTCAGCCAGTTTTCTGTGAAGCTAATTTCATCGAATTTACAATTTATTGACTACAGAAGTCGATTTAATCTGTCCCTTTTTGGAAAGAGTGACCTACCGTTCTGATGTAACCAAGAAAAGTCAGTCCTGTTATTAATAACATTACAGCCTAATCCGTTAAAAGCATCTTCATTTAGTAACCAGTCTTCCTCGCAGGTTGTAAATCAGGACGGAGGGGGTTGGTGTCAGGGTCAATCAAGTCTAATAAATTGTTCTCAAGCCTTATTGAAGCAGCTTGTGTCAAACCTAGGATGAGTAAAAAGAAACAAAGTTATAGCAATAGATATATTTAATTAATTTAGATCCCACGGAGTTTGAAAACCGAAGCGAGGACCCCTCCACACCATGGGAATAACCAGGTACAAAACCTGGTACGAATAATTTACCATATCATGAAAAAGAATGAGTGAAAACAAATTGAATTTATAACTAAAGGCAGATATCGAACGAAAATTTTGATCGTAGTTATTGAGTTAATATCGATAAAAAGTTTACATAACTTTTTTTTTTAACGATTAACCGCAGAATGAATCCATTGGGGCTCTTTCAGCAACACAAACTAGTTGCAAATTTGTGATAAATAGTATTCAGTTAGAATTTCGAACAAAGCAAATAAAAAATGTAATCTGATACGAATGGTTCCGAAATTAATCAGTTGAGGTCATTCAGCATTACAGTCTTGGGAAAAGTAAGGAATGAGGGACACAGTGTTTACTGTACAGGTGTACGCCAGTTCTTACCGTAATTCTTGGATGTACAGTCGATGTGCTGGTTCAGTAATTCATCCAGCACGTCGGAACTTGGTCTGATGACCTTGCCGATTCTCTCCTGGCATCGGCGCACAGGCGTACACGCTGCCATCAGAGGACCGAGGGCATAAACTTGTCAGGATGGTCTATTATTGCCTTACGCAGGACAAACCTTACTTGCGCGCAGGTGGGGTTCAAACTTTCATTGGCAAAGAAAGGTGGCGTGAACTATCCACATGCTGCCAGAATGTCATTCTTCACACCTCTCCTGCACAGCGTGATGATGATGCTCGCTTTGTCGTGAGCCTGAGTGAGTCATTCATCTCAATACGATGAGCCGAAGAGATGGCAACCGGTTTTATTTGAATTCCAAGTTAATCACGTGCAACTTGCATAACAATGAATATTTCCAAGCAGTTCTCACCCTCGGAGACCTGAGACACACCACCAGAGATGATGAGGCACTGTAGATCTGTGGCTGTGCAGAGAAGTCTTTGTCCTAATGCAGAATCTTCTTCGCCCATGTTGATGACGTGTAGTAGCACCAGAAGAGTCACATCTAGAAGAAAATGAATCTGAGTTAAATTCGGCGGCATCATCAGCATGGAAGGCTGATATAATAGCAAAGTAAGCAACCATTATCATAAATATGTAAATGTAGGGTATGAATAATTTGTGTTAAGTACTTCGTGCTATGACAATATCTGGTCCTAGAGCGCCGATCCGAGGTTGTGTACATCGCAGTCGGTAGGTGGTGGAGAACTTTTCACAACGAAACCCTTTCAATTGACCTAAACTCAGAGCAGTTTACAAATTGCATGCATAATGTAAATTTACGAAGCTACCAAACTCTGGGTAACATGAAACATCAAATCAACTCTCAGTGCGTCAGTAAGGAACGTTCCAGATCCTCACTTGTATTGACAAACAGCTTTCAATGAGACATGAAACTAAGTATTTACTTCGAGACAGCTGACACCAAAATCCGAACAGTTGTCAGGTAGAGGGATTCGCACCGTCCTACAATGATAGGGATGAACCCCTATAGCATGCACTGCTATACGCTTCAGATATGGCTTTTTGGATGATTAATCCAAGAAAAAAGTGTTGTAATAAACCGACCATATTATTCAATAACACAAAGATAACCACTTGACACAGGTGGAATGCTTTGAATGATCCCCTTTGGGGACTCGCTCAGTGTGATGATCTATCGGCTTGTGTAAAACTTACACAAGCCAGCCAACAAGCGCTAGCTTCGGTTTGGTAAATTTTATCGCTGCACTTTATTTGGCGTTTTTACGCGTTTCAGAAGTGAAGTGATAGTCGGTCATCGCTTTTAACGTAATAAATCTATAAAATTTACTGCATGAATAGTTGGTAATGATATTGCCAGAGGCTTCGAAAAACTCAGGTTTATGTTCATCTACAGAAATCTTCAGGCTCAAAATATATTGCAATCGTTTTGATTTTGATCAACGGTAGTCTGTACATTTCTTATTAATAAATTTTAAAGTTTTATTACATTTACATATTCTGGGAAATATTGACCGCAAATGTTTTTTTCCACAATCATTTGAAAATCTAAATGCAATTATCATAATTTGGGCCGCATCAACAACTACGTCACTTAAATTTCCCACTCCGAAAAACTAATATGATACATAGATCATAGTTCCTTCTAAGCAAACAAACTATTGTTCAATATTCTCCTTTCTATTTGCATGTGTTTATTTAATAAAAACAGGTTCGTAGTGTGCTTTAATTATTGGGAATCGCTCAGAAATCTGCTGATACTTTCTAAAGCAATTTAGTCCATAAACATAACTTTGTTCGGGTATGTACAGTAGCGAAATCGTTTATGATTCAAGATTAATTGAAATCTTCAATGATCAATTATCGCTCGATATTTGAGCTCATTGAAAATTTAATTAATATTAACCATTGAGAAGGATTGTCCACAGATAACACCGTAAGAAATTTCCTCACCAAGGTGAATTCCACGTGGGAAAAGTTCAGTTGGCTTTTTTATTCATTCTCTTTCGCTCCTGTGCATTAGATGCGCCTCTTTCAAATGAGTGCCCTCAGTCTAAATTAAAGGCAACAGAATTTCGAAACCAATGGCCTTAAAAAACCAATGGCCTTAAAAAACTGGTACAAGCGCGGGAACTAAACGTAATCGATTGAAGCTTTGAGTCTTACAAGTTCTAATGAAACTGCATCAATAAGCATATTCAATTTTAGAAAATATTCCCGATCCAACATGATAAAAAATTAGATTAGATAGGACCCAATTGATGAAAGTAGAATCGTAGAATTCAAGCAAAAGCTAGAAATAGAAGGACTTAATTACGATGCTGCGATTCTCCGGTCCTCACATCAACAAGGATGTTCTGTACACCAAATGAAAAAATCCATGCACAGTGAATGTTTAATGAATTCATTCGTAAAGTCCATTTCCAAAAAAATGGCATGACATGCACTTGGAAAAAAAGTTAATCTTAAATTAATAGGAATACAGGGATTCTTCACTATTCTATCCCCCGATTATGTCAAGTGTAATTAGCGTTAGCGGACGTTGGCGTCAATATACTTATATCAATTTAAGATAAATTTAAGATCTCTGTATTTGGAACTAGAAATATATATCAGATATTGACACCCTCTGTGTCAAAAATGTTCTTTTAACATAATAAAAACATCCAACAAATTCAGAACAGTTTGTATCAAGTGGTGAAGAAATCTGGAATATTTTCGCGTGATAGTTTTGACCCAAATACCAAAATCTGAAATGACGTTATTGGCAGAAATGACGTCATTTATGGAGCAGTGGTGACGGGATGTGTAGTGCAGGGCAGTGGTGACGGCATGTGTAGTGCAGGGCAGTGGTGACGGCATGTGTAGTGCAGGGCAGTGGTGACGGCATGTGTAGTGCAGGGCAGTGGTGACTGCATGTGTAGTGCAGGGTAGTGGTGACGGCATGTGTAGTACAGGGCAGTGGTGACGGCATGTGTAGTGCAGGGCAGTGGTGACGGCATGTGTAGCACAGGGCAGTGGTGACGGCATGTGTAGTGCAGGGCAGTGGTGACGGCATGTGCAGGGCAGTGGTGACGGCATGTGTAGTGCAGGACAGTGGTGACGGCATGTGTAGTGCAGGGCAGTGGTGACGGCATGTGTAGTACAGGGCAGTGG
>SDVV010030918.1:0-11613 GCA_016164225.1 Gammarus roeselii
ATCCACATCTCGGTTCCTTCTGTGCGTGCTTGAGGAGAGGTTGTATTGTGGAGTGCTCCAGGAAAATCTACTTACTGCTTGTACTTGATTCAGTGTTTTTATATCTTGCTTTGTTTATTGATAGGACATTGATATGAAGTCTTTCTTTCAGTCATCCTTATTTGCCTAATTTGGTATTTAATTTCTTGTTTTGCTTACTTTTATTTTCATAAATGATCAGCGATTTACTTTCTTAAGTTCCTTTATAATTTTCCCTTTTATTTGCTTGCCTTCTGGGGTGTTCTGGCCTGATAAACAATATTAATTTAGATTCAATTCAAGTAATTCCAAATATTGTAAATTTAATTACTTCTTTTTGGAACTCCAAAGGAAGCACTTTAGATGGCCGTTAACCGGTTGTTAATCCGTTTTCTGTTATTTTTATTTCCTTACAGCTCCCTTCATCCTATACCTGTGCTCCTTATTCTAGCTTTTCAAGTTTGTTATAAAGTCCTCTAGTATATCCATTGCTTTTTGTCTAAAAAATATAGGTGGTTTAGAGACAAATTCTTTCATTTCCTCATTGATTGCGCTTGCACTCATTTTGTCCGTGAACTAAATTCTAAAGTGGACACAAGTTTTCCCACCTGCATGCGCCATGGCTACATCATCAAAAATTCTAACAAGAGGGAAAAAGAAACTACATTGACGGTGTACCTAAACGACATCAACGATGCGTAGTTTTAATGGGGAAACAATAATATTGAAGAGCTTACAAGCACTGCCTCCACCCTCATCTTGTCCGAACAGCCCCAAAATCCTGCCATCCTTCCCCAAATCCTCAACTTTCTGTTAACTCCTAAGCCCTCACCTACGACCTACCCAACATACCCCCACACACTCCTCTCACAACCCAGACAAACCGCGTGACTCCCCTACAGCACACACAACGCGGTGTTGCCAGCTAATCAAACTTCTGTATAACTCGACCTGCCCTGCTCTAGTGGCCGCAGCCTTCCTGCCATGCTAACGATAACCGCCTGCCCCCTCGCCTCTCAGCTGATTTAACACACCCATCACAGCTGATCTGGATACTCATCCAAATATTGTTAATAGTGCCAATAAAAGTGTGTATCATGAGTGTTGAATGTGCCCCCGCCCCCCCTCGAAGGAAAATACTGTTCTCCTGTGTTGATATATGGTAATGATATTGCATTGAACAAGAACTAATCCCACGAGTGACCTACTCTGTCCAACTAATATCTGGAAAAAGACTATTTCCACACTGAAAAACTGTGTTATTGGTGCTCTATCAGCTCGATTTCTATATTTACAATTTTTTTCTTCATTTCGGCTGTATTACCACCAGTTTGTACTTTATCAATGTTATCAAGTGTATGATTTACGGAATGTGAACAATCAAATGCAACTGGTATTGTCACTGCATATTTATAATTTGAAAACGTATTTCCGCACTGATCGGGTACCTCTGGTGCCGCTCTAGTTCGTTTATCTCATTTTAGCTGTGCATGTGTTACCTGTCTGTCTAAAACAGTATTCAAAGATGTTATTGTTATTCCGATTTTCAACGCTGTTAAATATGGCCTGCTCTGTGTAACAAAACCATAAGTAACTTGCATCAGGTCGTATCATAGCATTGTACCGTGTAAGTGGTTCATGCTCATACTGTAGATGGTTCAGACTCATGAAAATTGTTGTAGGCAGTAGCACTTAACATCCTACAGCTTAGAATTGTGCTTTGATTTCATAACACTCCATTTACTGAAATTTGATTAATTCCTTCATCATCTTCTGATACCCCGCCGGTCATGTCTGGTACAAGGCTGATGCATTCAGCTCAAACACGCAAACTTAAGTAACTCCGAGCTAATTAATGTGCATCCGACGATAACGCGCTTTCGACTCACTCGCTTTGTATTATTTCAGTTTCAATTGTGTTTTCAAACCGTTGATAGAATCGTTACAACCCGCATGTAATTATTTCCTTTTTAATTCAATTCGAAAGTGTATCGGACAATAACGCTAATTCAACTCACTCGCATTTATATTAAATTTGTTTTAATTCTGTTTTCGAATTGTCGATATAATCGTCACAACCCGCATGTATTAATTCCGTTTAATTCCCATTTTCGCATCGTCGATATAATCGTCACGACCCGCATCTAATTATAGTTAGTACATTCATGTCTGCTATCTACAAGAAACCACGAAAATATAACTAAAAAAAACTGTCAGTTTTCCCACTGGGAAATGCTTTACAAGTCTATGGTGGTTAAGGCTAAGCAAGAATGTGGCATTTTCCACATCTTGCACGCCCCCGAACTTATAACATGCGATATTCTTCTAACTCTGCCAGAAAGTTGTGCAACAGTCACTCATATGGATATGCAAGGCGGCGCGCTGCAAACTATGTCGACAGGCCGAGGAAATTGAACAGGCAGAGGAGATAGAACAACTGAAAGTACAATTCAGTCATGCCTTCAATGACATGTCCAACAAAGCGACAGTGAACACGGATACCCAGCGGCTAGCTATTGAATCAAAATTGTGGAACTTGTTCAAACAATTCCATGAATTGAAAGATCTGATGAACAGCAAACTAGCGAAAGTCAAAGAAACTGCTGAGGACACCATAAATCAAGTGAAAGAGCTTCAAGTGCACCGAGACTCAGAATTGGCTAAGAAGCTTACAGCTCTAGACGAAGAGGCCAATAACAGCACCAAATCGACAGAAATTTGATTCAAAGATAGCGAGGCATCTTACACTACGAAAGTAAGAAAGAGGCAGTCACGCTGTGACAATGCACCACACGTTCGGCCACTATCTCACCACACCCGATTCGACACACGTAACCGTTTTGGCGTATTGCCCGATGAAATGAACTCTCAGAATACAGAGGAAATTTTAGTGATTGGTGATGACAATGGCACCTCCCTCAAATCATATCAGCGAAAAGGGAGAAATCAACTAAAAATACTCAGCAAAACTGATTTAAAAATAGACGAAATTTAGGGCATAATCGTATAGGAGAAGATACTTTGCTCTAAACAAATTATAATCAAGTAGGAGCTAAAGACGTGTTACAGACAGAATCAACATGGAAAAAGTACAAAACCATGTTGAAAAATGTCGAAGGTTCACACAAGAACATACACGTCACTGGCATCTTGCCCCATCCGAACCAAAGCCGATACAAGATAAGCTAGATGATCTTTCTTAACAATCGCCTAGCAACTCTGCAGAGCACAGAAAATCCTCTTCTATGATAATTGGAAAACGATGATTGACCTAAAGTACTATAACTTTAATAGAATCACTAACAAGTTCTTTGATGCATTTGTTAGACCACATCTCGAGTATGCCGTTCAATTCTGGTCTCCTTTATTTAGAAAAGACGTTATTAAACTTGAGAAGGTTCAAGGTAGAGCTATCAATATCATCCCCTTGCTGTGGAATAAATTGTATGAAGACAGGCTTTGTGAACTCAATCATTATTTGCTAGAGAAACGTCGAGTCAGAGGCGACATGATGGAAGTGTGGAAAATTATGAAGGGTAAGGAAAACGTCGACCGTACGAGCCTTTTCACTCTAGATACAAACGGAGTGACTAGGAACAATGGATACAAAATCGTTGGGAAACGTTTCTCACTCGACATCACGCGCAATTTCTTTTCGTATAGAGTTGTCAAAGAATGAAACAAACTTCCAGTGGAGGTTGTAAACAGCAATACAATCGAAACGTTCAAGTCGCGGCTCGATAAGTTCTACATAAATTGCAGATGAAAAGCTAAACCGTTCCATTTCCTGTTGTTATAATAAAAACAGAAATGGCACTCGAAGCTCTCTTAGACGTTCTACTCCAGAACTAACCCTCTTGCTACCAAAAGGCAACCTAGTTTGGGCCAATAGGCCTATTGTTGTCTTCCTACACTTGTAAACAAGGCTCGTATATACACGTATGGGCTTGATGCCAACGAAAAAATCCTTAAAAACATTGGTGCTGGTTTGATCCCCGAAAATAAGTCAAAAAACGTACTCGATATCATACCCTCAACTCCGCCAGCAGTACCCGACGAAATGACCCAACGGCCTCCACCCGTTTCAACACTAGATACACAGCAAATACAAGAGCCCATCAAAACATCACCGCAGGTCCTAGCAAAAAAGTTCATGTCATCAGTCCAGCCCGAGTTAGAGGCAATAGTCGCCGCTCCGCTCGTACAACTTGAGTAATATAAAACGAAAGACATGGCTCCGACACAAGGCCTCATAGTAGAAGAAGATTAAGTCAAGAAAATCAAGTTAATGGGACTAACGGCACTCTCTAATGTTACTATGTAAACGCTAGAAGTCTCCGAGACATAATCGACAAACTAAGTATCCTGGCATGAATGAATGTATCGACATGATATCAATCACAGAATCGTGGATGAAATTGAGCACCAGGCATTATTCAGGCAAATTTACTCTCCCCGGTACTATTTCACAAAGATAGACAAGGCTGAGCAGGCAGAGGAGTGCTGTTTCTTTTGAAAAACACTGTGCAAATATTAGAAGTCACTATTCCTAACAGCAGACACGACATAGTATCAATCCAAGTAGTCTGTAAACATATAAAATGTCAAATCACCCTCTTCTATCGACCCCCAAAAAGCAAGGTTTCAGATGACATCGACCTCTACAACACCCTCATCGATGTCGTCACAACACAGTATAGTGCTTGGAGACTTCAATATCCCCAACCTTGATTGGGAAACTAACAAATGCACTGCCACTGGCCAACGTCTAATTGATTTTGCAGGCGATAAGTTCTTGACCCAAATAAGGAAGACACCTACAAGAGGTAGCGATGTTCTTGATCTCCTATTATGTGCAAGCGACTCTCATGTCACGAACGTCAAAGTGGGCAAACCACTGAGAATCAGCGACCACAACGCTATTAGGTTTTTGATAGATCTCGAGTTGAAAACGTGTGCAAACTGCAAAAAAGTCCCTAACATTAGATAAGCCAATTTTGATGACTTAGTAGAGTCAATTGTGTCTGCAGATATAACCCTTGGACAAGATGTCAACCGATCGCTTAACAATTTCTTGACTGCAGTTAAAAATATCGAATATGAGCAGGCAAACAGCAGCCAATCAGCCTAAGTACTGGGAAGGAGAATTGCAGCGTCTTCAGTCACAAAAGAAAGCAAAGCTCTCGATAAAACAGAAACATCCACATGACGACATAGCAAAAAATGAATACAAAATTAGCAGAAGAGATCTAAAGAGGGTCCAGAAACGTAAGAAGAAGGATTATGAAAATGAAATTGCCACCAATGCCTAAACTAATTCGAAACTTTCTTTTAGTTATATTTTGTGTAAAAAAATTCAAGTTCTGTTATTGGTCCTCTCGAGATCGATGTTGGTGAACCAGAAACGGACAACACCAAAATGAGTGCCCTACTTGATGAATACTTATGTTCTGTTATAACGTCTGAGAATCAGAATAATCCTAATCCTGAGGATATCATTTAGTGGAGACAAATTGAAGCCCTCAGCGCAGTGAACTTTTCACCCGCCAAAGTTATTAAATATATAAACTGAAAGTCACAAAATTTCCAGGTCCAGACCAAGTTCATCCCAGAACTCTAAAAGGGACTAGAAACGAAATCGCCGACCATTTCTTGAACATTTTCACCCAATCTCTCACAAATGGCACCTGCCAATGTTCCCTCAATTTGTAAAAAAGGGGACAAAAAGAGTACCGGCAACTACCGTCAAATTAGTCTCACCTCAGTCATTGGCACATTGATGGAAAGTTTGATAATGGATAAAATTACAGATTTTTTAGAATCAAACCAACTGATTGGTGACTCTTAGCATGGCTTTAGACACAACTGTTCCTTTCTTACAAACCTGCAACTTTTTTTCAAGAATATAATAGAAATATACAACACAAAATTTCCAATCAATATTATTTATTTTGACTTCCAAAAGATATTCGATTGAGTCCCCCACAAGCACCTAGTTAGTGAATTACACGGCATTGGTATTCAAGGCAAGCTTAACAACTGGATAAAATGCTGGCTTACGGACAGACCTCAGCAAGTTGTAATTAATGGAGCTTCCTCCCCCTGGGGTAATGTCACACATTATTAAATTGAGAAGGTTCAACGCAGAGCTCCAAACTCATCCCATTGCTGCGCAATAAATCGTATTTAGACAGGCTATGTGAACTCAATCTTTATTTGCTATATAAACGTAGAGTCAGAGCCGACATGACTGAAGTGTGGAAGATTAGGAAAGGTAAGGAAAACGTCGACCAAGCAAGCTTTTTTACTCTAGATATGAACGGAGTGACTAGGAACATCGGATAGAAAATTGTCGGGAAACGTTTCTCACTCGACATCACGAGCAATTTCTTCACATATAGACTTGTCAAAGAATAAAACAAACTTCCAGCAGAGGTTGTATGCAGCAATACAATCGAAACATTTAGGTCTCAGCTTGATAAGTTCTACACAAATCGCCAATAAACAGCTAAACCGTTCCCTTTCTTGAGGTTATAACAATAGGAATGACACATGGAGCTCTCTTAGACGTTCTACTTCAGAACTTGCTATCTTGCTATCAAAAGTAAACCTAGCTTGGGTCAATAGGCCTGTTGTTGTCTTTCTATACTTATAAACAGCCCTCCACAGATCTGACAGCCCCGCCAGCAATCAAAATGAACAACATGGCACCCAAACTGCAGCAGGGCGCTGGTCGGATTGCGCTTATGAGGTCAAACAAAAACACTGAAGACAGTCAACAATTGCACAAATCTGTCAAAAACGCAAACAAAACCACAAAATCAAATCAATTATGTCTAGAAAAACTCATACAACAACCCCCCCAACTTCTCAGCTAAGGCCTTCTCAAAGCCACAGAGGGAATCGCACTGCACCACATCACAGGGCAGACGGTTCCAGACCTGCGCACAGCAAGAATAGAAGAATCTCGTTTATAGTCTGTCCAACAGTGAGGAACCACCAGCTTGCATGAATACCTAGGTGGGCCAATATCTGGAGCTTGCTCAAACAGAGCAGACAAACTTGAATCCACAAAACAGTGAAAATCTTCCAACATTTCACCAGATCCAAACGCAACAACCTCCCTTTGACAGAAAACAACTGCAAAGCTCTGAGCCTCTCACCTTAGTCCACTCCACCCAGCCCATCAATTTCTCTGGTCCACCGCCTATGCACAGATTCCAAAAGTCTCGGATCCCCCAAATATCCCGCATTACACACACGAGCAGTAGTCCAAGATGGGTCTTACATGAGTTATAAACAAAGACACCATGAAAACAGAACTCCTAATGACAGTAGAACGAAGCAGACTGGTCGCCAGAGTGGAAGCCTTTCTTACAACACTTCACATGGATGTGAAATCGCAACCTCGCGTCAACGAGCACTCACGAGTCATTGCAAGAATCAACAAGCTCAAGTGTCACACCAATCAAATTATAAGCAATTCCCTCAACAAGCTGCTTTAATTCAAGGCGACCCTTGGAGAAATGCATAAAGACACAGTTCGCAATGTTCAGCAAGAGATTCCATCACAAGGACACAGACTGCACCAATTTCAGATCTCCTTGCAAAGAAGACACCCAGGCGAACTGCTTGTACATCGCGTGGGAAACTCAAATAAAGTTTGAAGTCATTAGCAAAAGCCTTCTGCTTACAAACTACACCCGCTGCGACATGATTTAACATATAGCAGAAACAAGAGTGGGCCCAGCACAGACCCCTGGGGCACTGCACTCGTCACTTCCCGAAAGTCACAGCAGTTCCCCCCACAGCAACATACATTCTCCTCCCAATCCAACAATCCACCATGAATACCCACACATCTCAGTTTGGCCAACTAAACAAAGTGATTGACACATACATCAAATGCCTTAGAGAATTTCAGGAAGACCACATCAACCACCATTCCAACATCCCTGTCGACCCTGTTGTAGGCCTTTTTCAGATCTATGAAGGTCCAGAACACATTCTTTCTTATTGCAAGGTACTCCTCACTGGCTTGTCTCACTCCCAAAATCAGATCGGCACACCCTCTACTACTCCTGAAGCCATGAGTACCCGGCATCCGTGCACCACCACCCGCAGCAATTATGTCAGCCAGTCGGACAGCCTCAATGTTTAACTACTCATCAAAATACTCGGCTCACCGCTTTCGCAAATCACCACTTTTCAACAACAAGCAGTCGTTTTCATCATACTCCATTTTCTTCCTGGTCTCCCCCTTTTTTACCTTCTTCACCTCTTCTCGGAACATCTTTGTTCTCTTCAAAAGTCTGTCACAACCGTCTGCCCCACTTGGTATTAGTGCCCCTCATAGTTCTCCTTACCATCCGTTTCACCTCTTTTCTGTTCTCTTCATAGCTGTCATAGGCCATCACCGGCCTTGCTTGCAGCCACATCTCAAAGGCTCTTCTCTACTGCACCACCGCCAGTATGACCTCTTCGTTTCACCACTCGCAGCCCTCTCTTCTGTACCCGCCCACACGGCGCCCACCGCACCCATTTTTCGCACATCTCATCAATGCACCTCTGAACGTCTCCCATTCATCCTCGATTTTTTAGATCCTGCCCTCTCACGCTGTCATATTCCTCCCTCTACGTTTGCTGGGACTCTTCTGCTCTGTTTTCCCACATTCAGTTCACTCACCTGCACTATTTCTCTTCCTCCTCCCACTCTCTTGTTCCTCTTCCCCCTTTTCTCCACTATTGATCATCCTTCCTCTAGCAGATGGTCAGACAATCCTCCACCCTTCTTTTCAACACCCGCACGTCCAATAGCTTCCCAACCATTCTCCTCGAAAGCAGCACTAAATCCGTCAACGCTCTCTCCACCACTGCACCATGGGCCATCCATAGCCATGTGTTCGTAGATTTCTTACTTCTTGAACACGCTGTTTCCAATCACCAGCTCCCTGCTCCATGCACAGACCAATCCGGTTTTTTCCACTGTCATTTCTACCTGGAACGCCATACCTCCCTACCACATTTTTAAACTTTGGCATTTAGGTTTTCCAGTACAGCCACACTGTATTGACCTACATAACTCTTGATATATTCACACAGGTCAGTCCAAAAATGTTTCCCCTCCTCCTCACTCCTCTCGCTACCAGGTCCATAAGCACTCACAAACGCCCTTATTTCTTACCTAACTCAACTTTCACCCACATCAATCTTGAGAACACCTCCGTCCACTTGGTAACGATACTAGCCAACCGGTCACTCAATATCAACACCACACCATCTCGTGCACAACCTTCCTCAACACCCGTCTTGCTTAATGGGTTTCAGCATATTATAGGACATAAAAGTAACTATCCAACGTCATAGCAGTATTGAAAAAAAAAACTTGTGTAACTTTAGCCACTTACATTTGAGCAGTATCATAAAAAATATAATATTATTGTTCTTAGAAAGGTAATGATGATATTTAAAGAAAAAATTGAATTCCCCGAAAGTCCAGAAATATAAACTGCTTGGTAGGCTCTCAGCCATAATTGAGAAAGTAATCTTAACGTTTGTGCTTTGATTCAGGCAACAATTGAATCCCCTATTGTGTTACATGAGGTTCAGGTTCCTCCAGTGTGGTGTAGTCCTGACACGCCTCATTGTATCTATTGTCCATTACAGGGCCACAGTGCATGCGTGCAATGCCTGGCGTGGGACGGTGTGTCTCAACAACTGTTCAGTGGTTCACATGACAACAGTGTCATGGTATGGGATGTCGGCGGCGGCAAAGGCACAGCCTACGAACTGCAGGGACATACGTGAGTGGCTCATGAGGAACACGAGATTCGTCGGTGGCGTCTGACTACTCTAAACGTCTTCTATTTCAAACTAATCATTGGAGTAACTGATTTGTTTGAGGAAATTGAGCACGTGCTCTTGCAAGATAACTCATAAGTGGATGTACTACGTTTGGCGTTTTAGAGCAGAGGAACAAGTTCAGAGCATTTGCAAGGTACTGCTGAAGTATTTTTTTAGTCAATGATGTGCGTACGTAATTCACGAAAGGCTATTGCCAGTGACGCTTCCGAAAACAGTTGGAACATGCAGCTATCTTGTCTCTGTAATGCCTGCTAGTACTCTTTTGTAGTAGACCAACAGAGGACTGAGTTGGAGGAGGCTTCACCGTATAAAGATTGTTCCTTCAAAAGAGCAATAAACATGCCATCAAAAGTTGTCTTCCAATTCTACAAATGAAAGTGTAATATTTTCTGACTTCCTGCCAGGCAAGCTCCCTCCTTCCTTTTGCTCATAAAACTCCTTCCTTTGCTCCTGATTGAGCAATGACAACATTTCCTTCTAAGGTTTTATGTCATTCTTTCCTTCAGGAGCAAAGTTCGGTGCCTTCACCATTGCCAGCAGCGTCACCTGCTGGTGTCTGGAGGCGAGGACGGTGTGCTCGTTTGGTGGGACATGTCTGCCAGCAGGATGGTGGTGAGTTGTGCTGCTGACAGGGTGGGAGGGTGTTTACAGCTCCGAACAAATCAAAAACTGCCAAGCCACTTGTAGGCTGGTCAGATAGTATATCGGAAATGAAGTTGATGTAGTTGTCATAGTTTCCCGTTGCATATCCATATCATTTCCTAGCTGTGAGTGAAGAAAACACTGTCCCTTTTTTTTTCCTCGTTATCCTAATTTGAATTATCCCACAATGAGCAGGGATGGCGGGTGTTTTCTTTCAATTCTAAATGACATGAGTAGCGGTGCGGTGGTTACTCGTTCTTCCCGTCCTTCTTGAACATGTTATTGTTTCACATGTTTTGATGAAACTATTTATCGGTCATTCTTACGTTACCACGTCTTGGTAACAAGTAGAAGCATCTTGACCGCGCTGTTCCCCTACAGAGACATTGATTCCAATGCACTAAAAAAAACTCTTGCTCTAATCTAATTACCCTTCTAGACTCCGGAGTGGAGCGAGAGTGACAGCTGCCAGTACTGTGAGCGCCCTTTCTACTGGAATGTGAGAGCCATGATCAACCAAAAGCAGCTCGGACTGCGCCAGCACCACTGCAGGTCAGCGTGCCAGGCAGGACAGCTGCTTGAACACGAGAGAAATCAAATATGATTACGAACTATCTTTTGAAAGCTTTGAATATCTCATTGATTGTAAACTTTTCCTTGAAGTTATTGAATAAGTTATACTTATCTAGCTAGCATTTTCTTTTTGTAATTTTTCAGCAATGAAACAATTCGAGAGGTATCACTTTGTTGTCTGTGGTGGGAGAGTTGTACAAGAGAGTGCTAATCAAGAGCATCAGAGACAGTATAGTTGGTGTAATTGACGAGGAACATTGCGACTTTATTATTGGTAGAGGGTGTGCAGATCAGAGTTTTGCCGTCAGACATGTCAATGAGAAGTACCTCGTAATGGGTAAGGATGTATTCTGAACCTTCATTTATTTGGAAAAGGTCATTCATAGGGTTGACAGGCAGAAGGCGTTGAGAGGGGTGTTCCGCTTATAGGGAGTGGCCGGAAAGTAGTTGAGAGTAGTGCAGAGTTTCTATGATGGCAGCAGAGCATGTGTCGATGTAGGAAGCAAGGTTAGTGCT
>SDVV010030919.1:0-11613 GCA_016164225.1 Gammarus roeselii
ATTATTTATTTGGTGATATATATAAATATATTTATATTGATATATCGATATATTATAAGCTGATGATCGGAAACCATCAAACTCTATTGATCTTCTATATGCTATCAGCATATTGAAGTTGAAAAGGAAAGGCTTTAGCTGTTTGCCTTCACGAAGAGTAGAAGTATTTGCGATGCCTGTTAAGCACCCCTGGGCCTACAAAGCACCATTTGCATACTCATCGTCAGTCATCGGACTGTTGACACGGACGAGACGTCGGGCATTGAAATATAGAGCCTCATTTGCATGTGGGGCGGCCTTCATAACAGAGAAAATGGCAGGCATTTCAGAGGCAGTGATTGTGGTCAGTGAATAGAAATGAAAAATATGTATTCCGGAAAAGGTTATTTTAAACGTGATTTCACAATGTTCTGAAAATAAATTCTTCTCTTATCGCTCGCCTCGTCTTTATGCAAGTTGAAATTTGAATGAAAGGCAGAAAAGCAACAGTCGAAGAGCCGGATACATTATTTGTCAAAGTCATTATGTCCGAAACTTCCACAAATCTGAGGCAGAACATGGGCGTGAGCAGGAAGACGAGTTTATTCGTTTATGTGCAAAATATTTTATCCCTAATTAAAAACTCTGACGTCCCTGAAAGTAGAGAACTCTTTCGAGCCCGCATGCAACAAGAATTTTTTCTCATCTTTCATGCATAGACATGCTCATTTGCTATGAGAAATTCATATTCGTTATGTATCTATAGTTTGTGTTTGGATACATTCAATTTTGCATGTGCAAATCAGCTTCTGTACCTAAACAATATCTCATACGTTTCAGTTTTTGGCCGACAGTTTTCCAGAAACAAATGTTATATATATCCAAGGTGGTCGAGTTATCGGTATTATTGAATTAATTGTCTCAGAAAAATATGTCACACTGTCCAATTAATGACATGCACTGTTTTAAATAAAAGTCCTCTCATATACTCCCGTCAGATGAAAGAAAAAAAAAAGAATGAAACTCAAAGATATGCAGGTAAAGCGATGAAGTCTGTCACTGTACGGTGGGTTCGTATCATATTGCGCATCGTTTAGCACACGAGCGATGCCCAAAGACGAGAGTAATGGATTTTGGACATTGTTTGATCTCTCTTCAGGCCAAAGGGTCAACCCCTCCTCTCTTTCCATCGCGACTTTTGTTAGCTCGCGGCTCAGAGTCGCCAAGCTAACAACTCAAGCGAGGATGTGGCAACATCCAACCTACGAGAGCTGGATTTCTTTAAAGGAAAAATCCTATCAGTATAAGAGCGCAATTTTTGGGAACACTTTTTGTAGGGGAAATTACAGAGCACTATTTGGAAGTATACTTTTTGAGTATTGCAAAAATATTTGGATTCTCTTTTGAACTTAGGTATACTGTTGAAACAAGCGACGCGTATTTCTATGCTGAACCCAAAAATATTGAGCGTTTTATTATCGTCTAGCTGATTGAGTTCCGAGCTTGCCTCTCATGCGGCCACCTACAGTATAATGCGCAATGCCAATAGTAGAGTTTTTCAGTTAAATTATGTTTACCCACTTCACGTCAAACGATTTCAAAACTAGACTGTGCAGCCATGTTTTCCCCTTCCAATCACTCGCAATATTAGACTGAAAAACAATAGCTTATCATTACAAAAATTCTTCTATAATGAATTCAAATGAGTTTCTATCAGATATTTTTAATGAGAAACGTATACGAATCAAGAGGCTCTCTTAGCTCATCACATTACAGGAAGCGTATATTAACAGGCGAATACAGGTAACGCTGGCTTCTCGGCGTTCCTCGTAAATAACGAGTGATTTTAATGGCTTATGAGTGAATCCTGCGTAGGGTGACATCGATATCAGCGTTATTTTTTATCCATCTATATTTTTTGACAACTGTTTTCATCCTTTAAATGCACAGATCAGATAAAAACGACTAAGGCAGAACCCCCTTCAAATAACATTATTTCAGAATAATTCAGTATATCCCTCTTTTCCATTAGGTTCATCAATTTTGACACCGCGGTATAGTTGAGTTAGGTGAATATTTGCAAAAATGTTCGTTATTATGTTGTGTTTTCCCAGCAGCCTCAATGTCACCTGGATAAGCGAATTCCTGTGCACACTGTTGTGTGACTGGAACATGATATATTTAGCTTTTCGTTGTCAGTGAGAAGGCCCATACTTCGCTTATTCTCTGAAAAAATCTGAGGTCACAGGGTGCACCTTTGAGTTGCACAGTGGACACCTCTGTGTTTTGTAGTTGTCGCCAGGTCATTTCTGTGATTGTGCGTGTGTGAACAATGCACTGAATCTACCTCCTCCACATACAAGCCACTGACAACAGGCTACCTCGCTGACGAGTGGCTTGTATAGGAGACATTCCACAAAAATTCCCACAGAGCACACCAAAATACATGTGTTAGTAAATGCCGTGAGACAAGCTTGGCCAAAATACGAGTTATTTCACCGGCTGTTTTCGTTGAATTAACGTATAAGTGTCATAAAATGATTTAAAATTCTCGGTATCATAGAAAATTGTCTGTAGTGTCTGATCCAAAGTGATTGATATTTGAGGCCGTACTGTGCCGCTGCAACAGACTCATACTTAAAGCAAATTATCGAGAAATTTTGCAATGAAAGTTAGTTAGGATCTTACAACATCAAAGAAGTTTATGTTAACATGTCCAGTTGATGAAACAATGACTTGATGAGATAATACTAGTAAACACTAACAGTTGCATGTCCCACCGTGACCCTAAAATAATTAATATACTTCATTGGCTTAATACTAATTGAAATTGAGCCAATGCCAGAGCTTAGATGGTCACAAATCTTCATAGACGTTTAACAACATATGTCGCAGTAGCAAACATTGCATTACATTTGCGAGGGATCCATCCACAAACCTAAAACCGCGAACAGTCCCTTTAGGTCTTGGGTGTGAATTTTTACCCCTACATGCTATTAATCGCCTTTCATTCACGAAATGTGGACAATTTGAAAGTACAAGTAATACCGAAACTTTATTACACAAACTGAAAGGTTGTATCCCCATTTCCATAAATTTAATGCAGAAAATATTTCCTCTCTTCTCAAAATATGCAAGCCTCAAAAGACAATATGTTCACCTCCAATAATAGTTCATCTCCAATAATAGTCGAATGGTCGATAATGGTCGATACTCAATTGGTTGGAAATGGAGTTGAACTGAGAAAAATAGTAAACTTATATGACTAAACTAAAAGTAATCAGGTACCAGTGACGAAATATTCATCAGGTTCAGATGCCTTTTGATGTTAAGATTATATATGTGTGTGAGCAAATGAGGAAGAGTGGCTACCCTCCAACTTGGAACAGGCGGCCAGATGTCTGTAGACGGATACATGGGCGGATCGGCCACCCTCCAGCCTGGATCAGGAGGCCGGATGTCTATAGATGGAAAGATGGGCAGATGAAATTCTCCTACGATTCATCCACTAACCTGAGCCAGGAAATTGTCACTACAGGCATATGGGACGAGTTGACACCCCAACATTGTATTATTTGCTTACTGATGAAACAATGAGGACATTGGGCGGAGATTGGTAATTACAGAATGACAGTGAATTGATCGTGGAGATTACAATCGGAATCAGAACTTTGTCACCATTTAACGGTAGATTCTCTGACTATTAAACTTTCTTTTGTATGCAATTAATTCATTAATTCAATTATGAAATCCCAACTTGTTTCTACTAATTCGTCTTTTACGATATTTTCCGCCTATGTATATTAGGCCAGCCTGCAAATACTACCCCTTACCCTCAACTCCAAAGCCTAACCTAATTGTTTTGGTCAATAGGCCAGGCGAAGCTTATCTCCGGTGGGCGTCATCAGATTTTTCGCTTGGTCGATTATCGCTGATGAGAGCGGCCACCTGGACGGGATCACTTTAGTGAGGTTACTAGGCTCAGGCAGGTGGCTGGAGATGGCTGAACAGATGAGTGAGCGTAAGATGGTACCTGGAGTAGGCCGAACAGAGGACTGGGCTCGGCCTGATCAAACAGATGACTGGAGGCTGGCTAGTGTCTGGTGCAGACCAATAAGTGACTGCATGGGGTCTGTCAGGTGACTTGAGTAAACCGTGCAGGGGACTGGTCGATGGTTGGTGATTTGTGTTAATCAAACAGAGGAATGGCCGCTGGCTAGTGACTGGAGTAGACCAAATAGGTCACTAGACTCAATTTAGTGTCTGAAGTATGCTGATGGGGGTGACTGGGCTAGTAGTGTCTGAAGAATGCAGAAGGGGTGACTGGGCTAGTAGTGTCTGAAGTATGCAGAAGGGGTGACCCGGCTAGTAGTGTCTGAAGTATGCAGAAGGGGTGACCGGGCTAGATGTGGTAAACGGAGTAGACCTAATAAGGGATAGAGCGCAGGCTGAAGGGCAGGAGTTGAACTAAGAGGTGCCTGGGCGGAAACAGGTGACCGGAGTTGTCCCGAACAGGTCACTGGACGCAGGTGGGTGACCGAAGTGAACTGATAATATCTTGGACGCAGGCTGTTGCCTGAAGTAGAACAAACAAGAGACCGGGAGCTGGCTGGTGACTGGCGTAGACCGAATAGGTGACTGGGCGCATGTTGTTGACATGAGTGGACCGAACAGATGACGGGTCGCTGATTGGTGACTTGAGTAGATCAAGCAGAGTACTTGGCGCTGGCTGTGGAATGGAACAGACTAAACAGGTGACTGGGCTAAGACTGGTGACTAGAGTTGACCGAAAGGTTCCTGTGAGCCAACTGGCTACTTTGGTAAACGATTATGTTCATAGCAATTAACAACAACAAAGGCATATTTATAATTGAACGCTGATTGAATTGAATGCGGCCCAAGCTGAGGCGACAATCACTCCACGGATTTGTATGCCAGTATTTCACTATCTCGGTTCCCCATTAGGTTGATGGTAATTCGTCAGTAATGAGCCAAACATGAATCAACTTTTCCTAAATCCCGTCACAAATTTTCAAACAAACTGTATAATCACATTTAAACAACTATCACTGTAAACAGTCTTAGTCCTACGGATAAATTAAATGAACGGATCAATAATCCATTGTAAAAATATTTACATGGTAATAATTGTTGAAATGGGGATTATCGTTTCCTATACAAACAAATAAAGCAAGGAAATGCATTCAAGTAATACTACAAGAACTTCGAATTGAGTTTTTTAACATTATGATCCTTGTGGATGAGGCAATAATTATTTAATCTTATCTGATGCAGGGAGAGGACCTGAAATGTTCTGACCTTTATCTGAGCTGTATTTATGTTTACGCCGGGGGCTGCCAGGTGTGGAACCAGAGCTGCAACCTCGTGGAGTCTTCCATCAAGCGACAGCCCGCTAGCTTCAATTCATCAAGTCTGCAATTGGTAAGATTATCAACTGCAGGATTCCTGGTCACAACAGTACTGTCATCTACGTCTATCTGAATCTCTCCATCTCCCGACCTAGAGCTGAGGACCTCAGAGAAGTCGGTACCGAATCAATAACCGACGACTATGTCTTGAATGCTGCCCATCGTCCGAATACATCTGTCATGTGGGGTTCGAACGAAATTTGGAGAATCATCAGACATAATAGGACCGAGTTTAAGATTTGCTCACAAGCATTTTCGGATTCTTTCAACACATAATTTTTAACATTCCCATTTAGTATGTTTGAATGTATTTGAGGTAGCTTCCTTGAATGCACTTTGTAGTCGCACTGCTTACTTTGTTCACGTTTCATGTTCATCAGCAATAATTCATCTGGGAGCTTACCACTTTTTTGAACCACCGTCATTTGACTGATTCAATATCTTTATCGGAGACACTGTAGGCAAAGGCTCCGTGTAGAGCCATATATTTCATGTGTCACACGTTTATACTCTTTGGAAATTGTGGAGCATCAACAAAATGACTTGAAGCTGCTCCATAAAAAGGCAAATAATACGAAAATCGAAGAAATAATAAATAATATTATAAATGTATTTAAAGTTTAATTAAATCCACTAGGTATTTTGATAAATGCTATAGCAGGCTAGGAATGGCAAAACAAAGTTTTCAGTCACAAAGTGCTTGGTTTTATCTTGTCGAAGATGTCTACGAACAAACCCTTTTTAAAAGTAATCGACGTCTTCAGTAATACTCGGAACCCTTGGCAGTGAGGCTGCTTGCGGGACGTTATTGTGCAGAGATTATTCCCCAAGGGGAGGACGCGGCAGAGGGAGGAATACGCTATAGTCTGCCTAATTAATATTGCCAAGAATCCTAATGTACAAATCATTATTTTGATGAAAACCTGCAGTTATTGAGCAAATATCGAGTTATTTTAATTCATTCTAACACGGTATGCGTGAATGTTATTGTAGCTATTATTACAGTCCAGCCAAGCCAGTCACAGACATGATGTTTAGTATTACCCTTCATGACTATCTTCAACAGCGTGAATACATGACTGCAACCTCTCCAAAACTATCAATTTATTGTGTGAAATAAATGTATAACACAGCTGTGATGTAAGGGCTACCTCTGATTCAATTAAAAAAAATCCTTACCACGTCCTCTTCGTTAATAATGCAGAGAATTGCTGTCTATTGCATGTGTTCTGAATGATTGATATCCGTCTCCTATGTTATTGTAATAATGTTAGCGCTCTGTTAAATATTGTGCAACGAATATCGACCCTCATTGACTATTTTTCTCGTGTACTTGGGAAATACAAATAATTCCAACATAGAGAACGAGAATATACCAACAATATCGTTGGTGGACTTATTTAAATTATGAATCGAACCCAACGTCGCTGGTATGCGAGACCAGCACGCAGTGCACTAGGCCATCCAACACAACAAAAGTTGTGATTCAAGCTTTCGTGCACATTGTACTGTTTAGGCTAGACTAACACGATCCTCTGTTATCACTGTGTTGCTTGTATGTATAGCACATCAGCTTATGCACGGTTACTGTGCTATATAGCAACACAGTGATAACAGAGGAGCGTGTTAGTCTAGCCAAAACAGTACAATGTGCACGAAAGCTTGAATCACAACTTTTGATGTGTTGGATGGCCTAGTGCACTGCGTGCTGGTCTCGCATACCAGCGACGCCGGGTTTAATTCCTGTCTACGAACTATAGGTTCTTCCGATGATGATATCACTGTGATAATTCAAATAATTCCAACATGTTGGGAATCGTGGTTCAGAAAGCCTTCCCGGTTCGATTGAATTATTATGTACCGAAAATAGTACTGCGGTCTCAATAGAAGAACTTGGAAGAAGACGCAGCTACTGCAACCAATGTTATTGTGAACGGACAGCTTTACTATTTGTTTGAAGAAATTAGAAATGAAATGCCATAAAAGTGATCATATCAATGATATGTCTCATTCCTACACGATTATAGAACAGTACAGTATATCCAGCTTTTTCGTTAAAATGTAGGCAGCCCGTAGCTTATATTACACCGAACAGATCGGAAATTCAACATATTGAGCTGAACCGCCGTGCAGGCTGACACGTGGCCAACTTTCTGAATGAGGCAGGCTATTTCCATCACCAAGCCCATTCTTAACTGCATAGCTTGCCAATATCTGAGGAACATTTTTAATTCAATAAATTCATCAGTCACTTTCAAAAGTAATTGTTATATACGGGTATAACCCAACGGTAGCGAACTTATTCTGACATATTGACAACTACCCCGAACAAATCAAACTTCCCCTTTCAGGCATTACCTCTGCAAAGCAGACTGGACCACTTGAGTCAAGGCTGGCTGCGATGACCTAGCTTTGCTGAGAATCAGAAGCATTCGGTTAATACAGTAGCATTGTGACCACCGCAATCAAGGTTCCCAGAATTGGCCCTCACTGAAAGACCCACTCAACCCCCCTGACTTTACCTCCCAACAAACAATAGCTGATTCAGCAGGCGGTTTCCAAACAGGTTTCAAACAGGGACAAGCAGAACAGCATCTCTTTTACAATGCAAACATACACCGAAAAAAAGCTTTAAAGTACCAGCGTGAATCACAATATCTTACAAGTTACCGCGGGTGTACTCGGGGCAAAGAATGACGGAAATTGTTTGAATGATACACGATGCAGTAGAAAAGATGGCGAAAAAGATATAGGTTTTGTTTACTCCAGCTGAAAATGGACAGCGTGGCCATGGTTTGCGGCGATGAAATAGCATTATGCGAAATCAGGCGCCATGTGGAGTAGCAAATAGTAAACAAATCGTCGACAGGGTTTTGATAGTCAGGTGTTCCGCTCGACTCACGATGACAGGCGTTAGGGTTGGCTTGTGCGCCAACCCCACGCCATATTTTTTATTGATGCGATTCCTTGTCAAATGAAAGAGCGAGAGTCATTTCCTTGTGATGAAGGCATTAGTGCAGAGTCGAATCACTGAAATGAGAATTCTTCAATCACTACTGAGGCAACTAATGAAATCACAATAACAAAGTTATTTCTAAACGGGTACGTATTTTTGTAAGCTAGTGTGAGTTCTGGAACAGGAATTGATCATTTTTTAGGATTCAAAAGCTGTTGCAAGAAAATATGTGACCAAATATTCAACTGTAATTTAATTTCTACGCACGAATTTGCTGTTGCGTTTTGAATTTTTACATCGAATATACATTCAACATTATATAAATATCTGGCAAAGCATAACAATTGCAACAAACGGGTCACCCAAATCTGCTCTTTCTTCCCTTCGTATCTGCGGCGTCTTATTATTACATCCTCCATCACGGCCTTCCTTCTCGCCTAGCAATCTGCGTGTCTGTTTGTCTTGCAGCATTTCGTTGTCTGCTCTGCTGCGTCTATTGTTACCTCCTTCATTGGACTCCCTTCATGTCCTCCGATCGTCGTTTCTGTTTGTCTTGCTCTATTTACTTCTCTAATTTGTGCATCTTCTACTGTTAAGGCGGCTGCCAGACATTAGAAGCCGAGAGAGCGATTGAAATAAAAGTTTTTAATAGTTGCTCTGTTCAAATTGCAATATATTGACAATTGGCACAGAGGCTCAGCTTCTGGTATGGGGTGACTATTCTTTGTGGGTTTCACAGCCTATTATCTTGTTTCCCAATTTAATATATTGGTTTAAGCTCACGATTGCTGAAGGAGGATGAGATTTGTTTTAACAATTGCCAAATCAGCAATTATTCCGCCGATTTCATAAACCGTATAAATATATACATTTTTTTCATCGTCGGATGGCAAATAGAGTAGGTGGTGAATGTTCTGAAGTACATATAAAACCATTAAAGTAACCCTAATGATGCCTTGTACTATAGCATCCTGTATTTGTCATTGCAGCTAACCAATCCACATGTAGAAACCAGCATATTGATGTCATGATGTCTATCAGGGACATTCAAACATTTATTTATTTCATATTTAAATTTCACCTCTATCATTTAGTTCCATTATTGTTTCACAGGTTCCACAAAAGCAACCTACCATCAAATCCCGTCATCTTTAGTTCACAACACTGTACAATTACCTAGAAAAACTACACAATATTGCAACAGTATTCCCGGCACTACCGTGCGCATGTGATACAACACCAACACACCTTGAATAACATGTGATACAACACCAACACACCTTGGATAACATGTGATACAACACCAACACACCTTGGATAACTAAGACGCATGATTATCGTAAACAGTTTCGTACAAATATTACCTCTCACTCTTTCAACCACTGCTTCCTAAGTCCATTTCGCAGTAGAAATGCAGACATTAGTTTGAAGTTCATGCTATGTATCCTATAGTGCAGTGGGTATTTCTTACACTGTTTACCCCTCCTTGTGGCACTCAATTCCATTACCAAGAGTGATTGATTGCGACGTGTTTGTCCTCAACCGTCATCTGCTCGCTGCTCTGACCAATGGCGGACGATGGGTCAATCAGAACATCATCTCACATGAAGGTTCGGAGCTGCTTCACTATTTGATTGGCGTGCTGGGATGATTCAAACCTGCACGTTCTGTTTGACGTGGAATGAATTACGACATACATTTAGTTGAACTTTAGGTTATATGACGCATTTTTTTTTTTAGGACAAGATGGTAATTCACCTTAAAAATAAGCATATGACTGTTTCTGTTAGATTTGGCCATCCTCCAGACTGCAAATGTTTACGTTGGCAGTTTTAATGTGAGCGCATACAATCACTACAAATGCCACCATCACTCCTCGGACTCCCATGCCACTCATCCCAATCCTCAAACACGAGGCTCTAATGGAACTTGCTAATAAGGCTACAAATCCGTTCCCGGCTACCTCTGTGAGTGAGACTAATAAATGCCCTCGGGCTTTCCTTGGTTCCAACCTCCGCAAAGGGCTTAGTGACATCAAAGCAAGACTGAGAGCTGTAATTGTGATGGCTTAGGTGGTGAATGATGTGTCGCCGCTGATCGCTTGCAAATGAAACAAATGTGCGGGTTTATTTATTTAAGGGAAAATGATGGATGGGAGTGAGTGGACAAGCTGGCTAGTTGCAAGACGGACTGACAAGGGAGAGGGAAACGAATGCCCAACATCTATTGCAGCGTGACCAACATGTAATAACTGTTAGAGCTTGATGTCGAAACGGGTCTTTAAGCTCGCTCCCGACCAGAATGAGTGGAATATCTTAATAATAATACTCAAAAGGTTAAATTTACAGTGCAGAAAAGCTAAAAATTGTAATTGCTGCCGAGTTTTTATTGCCTTTCACCCATCCCAAAATTGGAAAGATTGAGCTCCTTCCATAGAAGACATTTACCTCTAATTATCACACTGTGTAAGCTCGTCATCCTTTTGTATTATTCATCCTATTGATCATGATTAAAAATATAGCTTTACCAGAACAGGTTCACCACCTTCCGAAATCACATCAACGCTTGTTCCATAAACATCTCTTTATACGCAGACTCGCTTGTGTCTTCAAACTACGCATCTATTAGCCATTGTATCATCATCTGCCCATTGTGCCTTCAACAATAATCACCAACAGCACCTCCAACATTGCATCCCTTGATCATGAACCCGAGAGACCGCAACTAACCTTCAACACCATTCCTTCGTCCCCTTCACCAGCTGCAGCGCCCAGCAACCGGTTTGCGGGTGGTCGTTTAATACCATTACCGATGTTAACGCAGCTGGTGAGCGGAGACTGGTAGCGTTCGAGAGCATGAAATAGTGGCTTCTGTGGAGTGTGGGATGAAGTGTAGTAGTGGAGTTACTTGACTGATGGAGGGTGAAAAAAATAGGTTTATTCTTAAATGTTTTTTATTTCAAATACACAAACTTCAAATTTAAAATACAGCGTCAACAATTGTTTAATTGGTTTGGCTTCAACAGGCGCCCGATGCTACGACTTCAACAGGCGTCTGATGCTATCATATCTACAGGCGCCTGATGCTATGACTTCGACAGGCGGCTGATGGTATGACTTCAACAGGCGCCCCATGCTACGACTTCAACAGGCGTCTGATGCTATGATATCCACAGGCGCCTGATGCTATGACTTCGACAGGTGCCTGATGGAATAGCTTCAACAGACGCCCGATGCAATGATATACATA
>SDVV010030920.1:0-11613 GCA_016164225.1 Gammarus roeselii
TCCAGCGTCACAGCCAGCTACACGTTCTCGAGGTCCAGTTTTTGATCATCCTAATGTTCAAGAACATACTCTTGAATATAGGTGCAGTAGGAGGGATTAGGAGTAGCTATCAGTTTTGAAACACAGCGGATGATTTTATTTAGCAGTATAAACTTCTCTTTAGAGACTATAGCTAACGGTGCTCATCTCATGTAATGCATAGCAAGTGGTAATTTTCTTTTACCCAGAGGGCCGCTCAGTTAAAACAATAAACTTGCTGTAGTGTGCGCATCTGGAGTTAGTTGAATATAATTGTCTGTGTTCCGGTGGAGATCGATCCCTGAGTAGGATCTCATCTTATATATGTATCAAAAGTTTTATTCAGGTGGTATGTTGGTTAAAACAAGAATCGTGCTGTTCTGTGTTTTTTCATCCAGAAAATTATAACCTTTCATTCCAGTCACTTATGGTTGTCCCAGAGCTGTGAACTGTGGCCTTAGGTTGACACAAGTTGTTGTTTGAACATATGTACATAGCACTCTTAAAAAGAGTTATGGAGCTACAGCACAAAAGCTGTTTACTGATTGTAATTGCTGAGCTGAAGACTATTTTCTTCAGATGAATGTAATTCATCATGCGCATCAGAGCAATTCTATGTATAGTTGAAATATGAAAAAAAAAAAATCGTGCAAAAATATCAGTTTGTAATTGTAGTTTACTTAGTTGATAATGCTCCTCATGAGAACAATGTTCTTATTACATCAGAGTTTACCTCTGTTGCGGTAGGTTGTTGTAAATAAATGTAACTTGTTATCTTGTTGATTCTGAGTCTCAGGTGTGATATGTTTGTGTAGGTTCGTAGTTGTTCGTTCATGATGACTCATGTGTTTTGTGTTCACAAACCCACACATTCTTACACATACAGCAGCTCAAAGACAGCAATCTGGAGGACTTCAAGATGGCACTCGTCTCTGCCGAGGCCTCGTTGCCTCATGGCTGATCTGAAGACATCCTTGAGCTGTTGTTGACAGTCTGTAGTAACTCAGACCTCATGCAATATTGAGATGCAGTTAAGCATCATAGTCTTGGTACACAAGTTACTAAACGGTTGTTGCTCTGATTTTTGAGTCACTCATGTAAACAGCTATTCTTGTAGGTGTTTTCATGCGCTGAAGTTTCTTGTGCTGTCTGCATCAATTTCAGAAGTGTAGGTGCATTGCGTTGCAACATGTCATGCCGTAGGTGCGGCTGTGCTTTGAAAACAATTATGATGTCGATATGAAGGATTTACATGTAGCTGGGTAGCAAGTTATAATTCAAGATGTATTGAGAAATAGAATCTTATGATTGATTCACTCTGAGTGCACTTCTTTTGAAGTATATTTGGGGCAAATACACTTGGTGGGGGGAAATGTAATGGGACTTCCATCATATTTGTTTCCCTCTAACCATGTGTCCTTTTTGTTATAGGTGACTTGTTGGTCTATGATAAGGGGGTCATCAAAAGCAGCTCCTGTTGCGACGCCGTGTTAGCAAGCTCTTGCTACTAGTTAGCTGACCACCAGCTGGTCCAGCAGCAGAAGAGGAGCCCAAAGGTGAGCCTCAAATCAATAGGATTTATACTGAATAGTCATGGGTTTTAACTTGCTAGCCCACTAATTGTTGTCTGGACAGTTTACTGAGCTGTAGAAAATGAGTAAAGTAAATTTCGGAGCAATGTGTTGTGATTATTGTTTGCATAAATTTAAAGGACCTTGCGCTTACATTTGTCAAGTAATTATAGTAAGGTTCATTCATGAGAACCATGGGCTTAATAATTAAATATTAACTTTGGGGTTGTGACACTTTGCCCAGTGTGTCTCATTCTATTGCTACATCTTTGGGAAGGAGTTTAAACAGCATAGAGGTGTAATGTAGCTGTATGTATGATTGCTCAATGACTTTGTTGTTTGCAGGAAGCCCCAATCTCTGGCACCCAACCTTTGCCCAAGCCTTCACCCAATTGTTGCCCAAGTGTTCTTCACACTTTACACAGTTGCCCATGTCCCCTGTGTTCTCTGATTGGCCATGTTTGGTCACTTAATTCTAGTTACTTATTTGGTATTTACTAGCTGTAAGAGGAGGTGGTGATGTACAGTTAGTTTATTCACCTCAAGATGCCCAACTAAGTCTGATTAATTTAGACACTTTGTCCATGCGGGACATTTATATGGGGAGCTGGTTGTGTGCCTCTATTGCCATGCAGTTCAGGGTATAGTCTAGTAGGTCAATAAAATATTGAAGCTGTGGTACCCACTCCTTAAACCAATACCAAGACCATAAGCAGAGTTAGTCAAGCATCGACAGGGTTGGCAGTCTACAGCCCATAGTGGCAAGTTGGTTTGATCTGTTGCAGTAGGCTAGAGCACTACGCGGTAGCGGCGGTGCAATTTGGTCAAATCCGATTGGAGCACTTCTGGGAGTGGAACCACCTGTTTATGATAGTGGAACCCAATCTTTTCCCAACTGGGAGCTCCTGCTCAACAATCATGTCATGCGGCCTAACCTTTCCCTACTATTGCCCTAGGGAAAGTGAGCATGGTTCTTACAGTGGAGTGTGACTACCTCGTAGATTTTTGCTGACTGGCAGTTTTGTCATAGCCTTTCCTGGAAGCTCAGATTGCTCTCGTCGGGCCAGCATTACCACTTGTGCTACTTAATAGTCAACGGAGGAAGGCCCACAACCTATTTCAATAGTGATACTTGTAGCTCACTCCACTAGCCTTTGAGCCAGTTAGTTCGCCGGGGTAGAAGCGCTATAATTCATTGTCGAAATACCATTGCAAGATTTAGTTTCATCCCTTAGAAACATTTCCAATAATATCCACCAAAACATTCTAATCTGCGTTGCACATAGCTTAGGTAGGTTTTGCTTTTGGTTGTTTGTGATACTACATGGAAAGCTGTGATTCGGTTACAAGTAAGTGGTATTGTTTTTGTTTGTAGTTAGTGAAAGCAGTCATACAGCTGCAGTAGTAAGTCATACAGCTGTTCAGAAATTAGATTGATAGCAGTCATACAGCTGCAGTAGTAACAGTCATACAGCTGTTCAGAAACTAGTTAGTGCAAGCAGTCATACAGCTGCAGTAGTAGTGGTCATACAGCCACTCAGTAATATTAGATTAGGAGAGCAGTTTTCAACTGTTGAATAGGTCTGTAGTTTAATTTAAATCCATTACTGCTTAGTTGGAGGGATAATTTAGGCAGCTGCATATACCATTATAGGAAGGGTAGTTAAGAGCAATAGTATAGTAGGAGCTGCACCTAATAGTAGGGTGTTATCACGGGTAGAAAGGCAGGAGTGACCTTGTGCATTTTTTGGTAGGTCTGATAGGTTGTTCCTGTTCTAGGGGAATTACATTCAATAATTGCATAATATTCAATAATGATATCATCCACTATACAATCATAAGGTCTAGCATTTGTTTTGGTGATTTAGTGTTGTGTGCAGTAATTAGGACATTGCAAATACAGAACAAATCCCTGATGAGCAGAGAGCATTGCAAAATACAGATCAAATTTCTTATCACAAATCATATTATGATGTACACAATCCAAATCCCATAGCAGTGCTATGGTTACTTCAAAAACCATACTGACATGATGACAAAATATTATTGCTCTCAAAGTACTCAGTCAACCAAGTTACAACTATTCTTTCCATTGATTTGCAGCAAACAGATGTCAAACTTAGCGGTCTGTAATTGAGTGCATCAGTGTAAGATTTTGCCTTGAATATTGGGACAACAATCGATCTGCTCCAGACTTCAGGTACCATTCCTGTCCTCATTGATTTTTTTAAAAGCAAACGAAGAGGGAGGGATAGTTCATCAGCACAACTCCTCAGCAAATGCGGGTTGAGGCCATCTGGGCCCATACTGGAACTGGGATCAATAGCCAAAAGGACATGCTAGACCCCCAGCCTAGAGAAGTCCACATTGGACAGACTCACATCAAAAGACTGGAAAGGGGCTAGGTGGGTAGGAGCTTGACCTACAAAAACTCCAGAAAAAGTCTGAAAAAACTTTGCACATCACGCTATGATCCTGAAATATCTCACCATTTGGCAAGCGGAGAAGGCCAACAGCTGGGTGACTAACCTTTTTTTCCTGACATAAACAATAAACAGCTTACGGTTTTCAGGTCTGTTCAGTAACTTGGACTCGTACCTCTTTCGGGACTTGATGGAAGAATTTATGTAGGTCCTATTTAGTTCACATAAATGTATAGCCTTTCAAGAGCAGTTGCAGAATTGCGGCCCTCAACTCTTGTGACCCGCTCGTAGTTACGCTATGCCTCTGATCTCTCTTGGGCAAGGACGGTGGAAGCTCTGACAGCCCATGGAGGGCCAGAACAAACAGGCATGAGGGGTATGAACTTCTCAATAAGGGATATCAAAATTGACTGCAGAAACAAAAAATCTTCAGACACCAAAGAGTAGCTGAATTCTAAACCCCAAACAACCAGAGACCAAGCCTCAAAAACTCTGGCAGATTTTCTCCTGTGCTAAGAATGCTTCTTTCCTTCAACTCCACGCTCCAGCTCACATCCACTGAAGATATACTCAAAGACAACGGGAGAATGCTGACAGCTAGGCAGGGGCGGCAGCACAGACACCTCACCAACACGATCCTCTTCAGATGTAAAAACCAAAACCAGTATATTGTCAGACAGTAAGAATGTGGGCTCCATAACCCACTGCAAGTCCAAGAGATGAGAAACAATCTAAAAATGGCAAGTCAATTGGTCAAACGTAGCCATCAACCAGGTCCAAGGACCAGTCACTTGTTAGTAAATTAAAATCACCTCTTTACCAGGACAAAAATTCAATAAAAAGTTCAACAAGGTGTTTTTCAGATTTGCATAGGAAGGGGGGACCGATACACAGCTACAATCCACAGGTCATAATCAACAAGGTGCACGGCTACAACATTTCGGACTGTGCACCTCAATCACTATAAGCACAATGTCCTTATGCAGATACAATAATGATCCACAATAACAAGCTGTGCCATCTGGTGGTCCCACCCTCTGTGAATAGTTCTTTGTACGTTGCTCCAATGGTAATTGCAGAGAGCAATTGCTCAGGTGGTTGCTTGGACAGAATTTCAAGGCTTTACTATCTCCTGAAGCATAACATGTGCATTTCATATTCATTGGTCCCACGCGCACACACACACAGAACCAGACCTCAAACTCTGGAGAAATGATCCCTTTCCTACCTACCGCCCACTTTCTAGGACTATTATTCAACCAGAAACTAACCTGGAAGTACCATGTGCAGCAGCCCAAGATGAACTGCTTACAGTGATTGATCATTCTTTGGATTGCATTGCAATTCACCTGGGAAGCAGACAGAACAACATCATTGCGACTTGACCGCCCTATCATACGATCCAAACTGGACTATGGGAGTGTTGTCCACGGCTCTGCAAAATCAAATATTTTCCAAACACTGGAACCAGTTCACAACGCTGCCCTTCGGGCCTGTACTGGAGCGTTCCACTCCGCCCGTATTGTCAGCCTTCACTGTGAAACTGGCAAGCCTAGTCTTGCCCTGCGGCGAGGACAAATCGACCTCCAATTCTATTGCCATATTCTTGCTTGCCCCACCTCCCCTACATGTACCACAATCCGACAGCCCCATCCCAATCTGGCTCCCCCTTTGAGCTTCTCACTGTTGAGCTTGGGCTGCCACACATCACGGTGGACCCTCTCCCACGAGATGCAGTTCCCATCTGGCATATACCATACCAGAAAATCTGCTTTGCCCTCACTATTCTACTGGCCAAAAGGCAGATGTTGCAACCCAGAACTTTCAAGCTTTTTTTATAGCCCATGCAGAGACTCCTCACGCTGGTAGCTTGCACATCTTCATCCTCTCCTTATAAACAGTAGCAGCCTGAGCACATCATGAGTTGAAGCAGTTCCAGAAACGGACGATGACTTAATACAGCACTGGCTGCTGGTTTGACGTTCGGTGCCAGAAGGACATCGACTCCAGTGCACTAAAAAGCCTTGACCCTCTAATCTAATCTTGGGCTCACGGGCTTGGTGTGTTGCTTACCAGCTCTTGATGTGTTGGGGGCAGTGGGTCCCAATAACCTTCCATATTAAGCTTCTTAAAAGTTGTGAAGGTAATATGTTGATATAGTTGCTACTGTTTCAGAGGTGGTGGTGTTCCAGTCATGGGGCTGGAGTCAATACTGATCCCTGTTCAAGGACAAGTCAATGTTTGATAAACAGAACTACCACCCTGTTAGTCAGACATCTGCATGCTGCAAGAGTTTGGAAGAGATTATTGTTTCATATCTGGTGGATTTCATTTAGGGCAATGAGATTCTCTTTCCACATCAGTTTGATTCCAGCAATTTTGATCTGCCAGGGACCAGCTTTTCTTAGCCTATGCAGATGCTTTGGACTGAGTGAATGATGAAGTCTTGTTGTAGATATAGTGCAGCTGGATTTTTCAATGGAATCCAATGTTGTTTCCCATTATGTGTTATTTCACAAGTAGAGGGAAACAATAGTTGGAGCTGTTTTGCTGGGCTAAATTTGTTTTTTTTGATTCTCACCTTGGTTTCTCACCTTGGTTGCCCCAAGACCACCCCACACCCCAGCAAGGCCAGAGTGCAGAGCATGACAGGAGGCACAAATGCCACAGCACGCCAGACTGCAAACGCCGGCAAAACAATGGAGCGGAAAAAACTGGAAATCTGTGCTTTAGGGAACTGATCATACAGCAGTTCTGTTGGTCACAATATAAAACATACACATTCATATATACACACATATACAGATAGACTAAAAAAAAAAAAAAAAAATTACATACATGCTTACACACACAATGAGGGTTGCTATTGATGGTTGTTGTAGCAAGTTGAGGAAGGCAGTTAGTGGTGTTATTCATGCTTCAGAACTGGTTCCAGTGCTGTTCCTGATTGATGTGAATCATCACAAATGGAGTACTGTCTTTTTTTAAATCATTTGCTGATGATTACAGCTGTGTCTTTGGTACAAGAGGGTCAAGAGTGATGCTCATGGTGTGTCTTGTCTGCAGTCAGATCTGAACAGAGTCAGCTTTGTTATTCTATCCTGGAACTTGAGGCTGAACCTGGAGAACTTTGTTGCGCTGAGGTTTATTTGTGGGTTAGCCAAGTAGTCTGATGTAGATCTGCTGGCTCTACACTGTCGGCGTAAAATTTAATTGAGGTTTGTCCAGCCCCACAAGGACATGAGTATGATGGTGGATATGAATGAATTTCCTGAGGTCATGTCTAAGAGGTAGTGAGAAAGGTTTCAGGATAGGCCAACAACCTGCAGAGATTCACCATTTACAGTAGTTCTACCTTCATGGTGTCCCTCTTTGTGAAACACATCAGGCCGGTCATGAACTACTGTTCCCCTTTATGGAATGTGGATTTTCTTTGAGATTTGAGATTGCCCAAGTGTGTGCAGAGGAGATGGACAAAGAGTATGGATAGTCTGGCCGAATGGAATACTTCTCAAAATTGATGCATCCAAGCTTATTTTCTATTTACTACAAGGGGAAGGTTACTCAGGGCAGACCATATAAATTCTTTAGGACAACCATTGGTTGCATGATGGTGCAAACCTAGGAGGTCTTTTTTGGAGTGTTTTTGATATGAGAACCCAAGGCTATCCCGATAAGCTTTTGATGCCGGCTTGTAATGCTGACATCAAAAAGAGTTTCTATGGTACATGATGTGTTCAGTTGTGGAACAGCCTGCCAACCTAAGTGGTGGAGTGGCTGTGCTGGCCTCCCCCAGTTTTGTTGTTCTTCACTGGTTTGTGGAGCAGCTGGAGTAAGCTGCAAAGGTGAGAGACACAGACAAGAGACTGCCTTTTTTGGCATATAAGCTGAAATAAAAGTTGAAATAAAATATAGCATTCAACCCAATCAACGAGATTTGGGATGAGTCCACTAGCCACAGGGCCATGCCCAGCAGTAAAAGAGATGTAGCTACATCATGAGCTATTATGTGGAGCTACATTTTGTCTGCAGTCTTTTCCCATTCATTTGGTTTCACTCAGTAGCTCAGTGTTCCAGATTCAAGAATCAATGGCACAAGTGCTGAAAGTTTTATAATGACTAATTGTAATAATTTTACTTCTTTATTGGCATGATCTTATTTGTTTTAAATTTTGATCCATATCCATCATATCATTCCTTCAAGATAATAAATTCCATGAGAGCAATTGACCTACACAAATTGCACTGTCATAAAAATGAATTAATCCGCTAAATAACAAATGATGGATACAAGAGCATGCAACCTTATAAAATGTATATACTATTAGGATTGTTCACTCAACACAATTTAGCTTTGTGATAAAATCATAGACAAATGAACTAACCTTTCAATAACATCAGTGATCCTCTTGACAATCAGGTCATAATGTAGGTAGTTCAGTTGACTTAGGTGTTGCTCATAAATTTGGAAAACATCAAAGCAAGATCCAGCATTGTTTATTAGATGGCTCAGGGCCTTGATGTTTCCTATTCGTACCTCACTTGGGAGAGGAGCCTCTTTACCATCCTCATGTTCCAAGAGGTTAGAAATGGCATCGGAATGAGGCACAACATTTTTCTCCTCCCTTTGGCCAGCATAAACAAAATCTGTTTCCGCTTCAAAATCATCAGCAATATGTTCAGAGAATTTGAATTTACTTTTAACAATTTCAAGCCCAATAGGTAACTTTCTTTTAGGATCTTGAAGATTCAAGTCTAATACATCAGGTATCCTACCATTACAGAAACTAGTTTCAGTTATTGCATTTTCTGATGTTTTGTTACTGTAAAACCCTACAGAATTACAGCTATTAGGAGATAGTACTCTACAATGAGTTGTACTAATTGCACTGGAGAAGGTGGAAAATCTTGTTTTGTTGAGAACGTGTCTCATTGACCAATTGTTAGGATGCCATTTTTTGGAAAGGATAGCTCCTGCAGAAGAGGGGCAGGAAGTGAGAAACTGTGCACTCTGACTGCCAAGATGATTCTTCACTCCTCTTGGAATACCTGGAACAAAACAGTGGTTCACCAAAAACAAACTGATATTCTCAAGAGACAGCTAAGAACCAGTTTTTTTTACAGTATTTAAACTAACAAAGCTACTTTGCAGGAGTGTGAGAAGCTACCAACAAAACCTATTTTATACACTTGAAGATCTATGAAAAAGAAACAAGTAGCTAGCTAATAATATTATCTGCATACAAACCAAGTTATTCAACAACTTGCCTCTCTATTGCACAAAAATCAAACTAAACCCAAGTAACATCTGGAGTTCAAATGAAGTGCAAACAAAATTGAATGAATCTGCATCATAAATGAATGCCACATCTACCTGACTAGGAGTGTCAAGCCTAGTCTTAGGAATTATCAAACCATCATATCCATACCAATAGCTCTAACAAAGACCTTAAGGACTTGCTCTCAAGACTAGTCTAAACTCTTGTCTTGTCATAAAATTATTCCACAAAATTGACTTGCAAATCTCTTACAGAAGTTCTGATTTTAAATAACAGTAGTGATTCCAAACAAAACAGCAAGGCTGCCAGGTGGTTCCTCTTTTATTTTTTTTCTAGTAGAAATGTCCAAGATTCTGATCACATTTTCTTTTCCCACTGTATCTGATATATATGGGTGCCAGCAGGTTAGAACCTCAAATTGATTAAATATATTAATATTTCATGAATTTATTTCTGCAGCCCCCGACAGCCTTGGCAACAGGGATGCAAGCATGGAAGGCAGTCTACTTCAGCGTGCCAACAATCTAAATGAACAACATGGCACAAAAATAACACCAGGACACTGGTTGGAATGCACTTGAGAGGCCAAAAATAATACTATAGACAGTCAACAATTGCACATAACTGTTAAAATCAGACAAAACCACAAAATCAATCCATTGGACCTAGCAAACACCTCTCCCAACTCCTAAGCCAAGACCCACTTGATGCTATGAAGGGAATTGCATTGCACCACATCACTTGAAACAGAAACAGTTGAAACCCTTCATTCCAACAAGATCGTACAGTTTACAGGTTATTTCATTTAACCGTTATGATAATTGATGGTGCAAATTTGAAGGCCCTATTTAAGCTATTCACATTCTGGGGAAACTTAATCCTTACAAACTAACCTATCAATATTACCTGTCCTAAAAAACTTCAAAATGAATGTATCTTGATTCATCAGGCCTAGACACCAATTGGAATCAAACGCAGGGACAGTTGATTACCAGAAACTATTTACATAAGAGTCTTATTAACATTGAAAGAATTAAATTTCAAATAGCGTCGACTGGGGTGATTCCAAGCATTTTCCAGATAATTTAAAATAACTCAAGAAGAACGCGACCGAGAAACTTTGTATTTAATGTGTGTATAGTCACTATTAGTACAATGAATCAACGTAAGTTTCAATATTCTATCGTAAACCAAGAAAAGTTAATGAAAAAAATGTGCGGCGAGCTACGGCCCCTAATCTGCGGTGATTCCCTGTACCTGAAATCACTTCTTCCTGTGCCCTTTACTAACTGAAACTCAGCTGATAGGAGCTAGCTATATAAATTCGTTGTAGTATGATGATCAAGTATCCTTTCCATTGTTAGATCATAGCAATCATTCGACCTCCACTCAAGTGCAGTGAATTTATCCAATGAACACAGTACTAAGGTAGTTGATCAAGATAGCAACAGCACCAAAAGACAGCAACCACAGTCTACTCTTGACAGCAGCACTTGGATGAGTTTCACACCTCCTTCTGCAGTGTGTTGCCTTCTGTTGTGCTACTCTGCACTCGCCCAGTGCCCACTACTCAAGGCTGCAATTCGCCCCATGTGACCGCCAACAACACTGTTTGGTTGCAGGAATGTCCAACATAGCTATACCAATATTTTTTTGGTTGCAGGAGCCAATCATCATTCTCGTTCATTCACAGACTGATTATTAACCAATACCTAAGGCTGTAAGTGTTGAAGACAAGGTGAGGGTGAGAGACAAAAAATATTTCAAGATGTACAAGTGTATTGTGGTTGACGTTTGTGAAGAAGAAGCTAGTGCAAAATTCACTACAAGGGATGGAGAGCACTCACGACGAGTGGATCTTGATGGACAGCTCTCACATCCAGTATGATGCAGGAACAGAAGTGTCAGATGCTAGCCAGTCAAAACACGAGTCGGATGGCTCAGTTGCATCTTTTGTGGCATCGCTGGAGGCCTACGGTTGCAGCAGCATCTTTGTGGCGGAAGTTCATCAAAAGACCAGCGTCAACGGAAGCTTCCCACCTACACCTTTGCAGTCCCAAAAACATGAGGCAGCAGTGGCCTGTAAGTCTGGGGGCTTGACTGGGAGGGGTGAGCTGGCTGCTGGCGGGGACTCAGCGATTCATGGGCTGCCTGGCAGGGATGTGCACTGTTCCTTCTATGATGCCGTTCTTTTGGGTGGCTTCGTTTCTTGTTCGGTCTCTTACTCTTACCTTTTACCTTTGCAGCCCCCTCCAGCAGGTCCACATCAAGTGGGGAGCAGCAGTGCCGGGGGAGGCCAGCACAGCCATGCGCGCCAGTATG
>SDVV010030921.1:0-11613 GCA_016164225.1 Gammarus roeselii
CTCTTGTGGCCGTGCGTGCAAGGGAGCTCTGTGATGTGGCAGATTATGTACCCTCTTGTGGCCGTGCGTGCAAGGGAGCTCTGTGATGTGGCAGATTATGTACCCTCTTGTGGCCGTGCGTGCAGCGAAGCTCTGTAATGTAGCAGATTATGTACCCTCTTGTGGCCGTGCGTGCAGGGGAGCTCTGTGATGTGGCAGATTATGTACCCACTTGTGTCCGTACGGGCAGGGGAGCTCTGTGATGTAGTAGATGATGTACCCACTTGTGTCCGTACGGGCAGGGGAGCTCTGTGATGTAGTAGATGATGTACCCTCTTGTGGCCGTGCGTGCAGGGGAGCTCTGTGATGTAGTAGATGATGTACCCACTTGTGTCCGTACGGGCAGGGGAACTCTGTGATGTAGCAGATGATGTACCCACTTGTGTCCGTATGTGCAGGGGAGCTCTGTTGTATTTTGTTAAGAAGCGTCTTCAGAGCTTCTTACAGAAGTATCAAAGTTCAGTTGGAGTGATTAACGTTAGGGAAAAAATCGGTGCGAAGCTGGTTTCTTCCTTTTTAAACAGATATTCTAATTGTAACATGAAGAGAATAGGTATAATGACCGCCAGGAAAATTACATAATCTTCACAAATTCAGATAATGTGAACCAGGCCTTCGTCAGCGTGAGCTGTTCTGAAGACAACAATTGCTTCACAAATATCCCTAATATTAATTTTTCATTAGCGAAAGTTCATTAATTCTCTTTTGCATTACAATAATCAAGGGATGTTTTTGGATGCCGCTCTCTGTTCTCAATTCTTTAATATGTCACGACCAATAAAACGTCATATTGGGCTAATGATTTACAGAGAACTTGGGTTCATCTCTACATTTAGTTCATTATATTTCACACCTTTTCTGAGCTCCGTACGGGGAACCCGACGTGCTGTGGTGGAGAGGCAATTCAGATATCATATCAGATACCTGACGGAAAATAAGGAAATACTTTCTCATGACTTGAAGATTTCGATCTAAATTTAAGTAGAACACAAAACTTTGTGCGTACGATTGTCTCATCGCTGATCGACGGTGAGCTAGTCTGATGCAAGGTGGCGATCTATGGCTGTCAGCCATTTTTCAGGACAAAACGATGGAGGCGATCTATGGCTGTCAGCCCTTCTTCAGGCCTGAACGATGACGGCGATCTATGACTGTCAGCCATTCTTCAGGCCAGAACGATGACGGCGATCTGTGTCTGTCAGCCATTTTTCAGGTCAGAACGATGACGGCGATCTATAACTGTCAGCTATTCTTCAGTTCTGAACAATGGCTGTGATCTATGACTGTCAGCCCTTCTTCAGGCCTGAACGATAGCGGCGATCTATGACTGTCATACCTTCTTCAGACATGAACGATGGCGGTGGTCTATGGCTTACATGCCTTCTTCAGACCTGAACGATAGCGGTGGTCTATGGCTGTCAGACATTCTTCAGGCCTGAACGATGGCGGTGATCTATGACTGTCAGCCATTCTTTAGGCCTGAACGATGACGGCGATCTATGGCTTTCAGCCCTTCTTCAGGCCTGAACGATTGTGGCAATCTATACCTATCAGCCATTCTTCAGGCCTGAACGATGGCGGCGATCTATAGCTGTCAGTTATTTTTCAGGCCTGAACAATAGCGGCATTCTATGGCTGTCAGCCCTTCTTCAATCCTGAGCGATGGCGGCAATATATGACTGTCAGCCCTTCTTCAGGCCTGAACGGTGACGTCGATCTATGACTGTCAGCCATTCTTCATTCCTGAACAATGGCGGAGATCAATAGCTGTCAGTCCTTCTTCACGCCTGAACGATGGCGGCGGTCTATGACTGTCAGCAATTCTTCAGGTCTGAACGATGGCGGCAATATATGACTGTCGGACATTCTTCAGGCCTGAACGATGGTGGCGATCCAAAGCTGTCAGTCATTCTACAGGCCTGAACAATGGCGGAGATCTTTGACTACCAGCCCTTCTTCAGGCCTGAATGATGACGGCGATCTATAGCTGTCAGCCCTTCTTCAGGCCTGAACGATGGCGGCGATTTATGACTGTCAGCCATTCGTCAGGCCTCAACAATGACGGCGATCTATGGCTGTCAACCCTTTTTCAGGCCTGAACGATTGCGGCGATCTATACCTGTCAGACATTCTTCAGGCCTGAACGATGGCCGCAATCTTTGACTGTCAGCCATTTTTCAGGCCTGAACAATGGCGGAGATCTATGCCTGTTAGCCATTCTTCAGGCCTGAACGATGACGGTGATCTATGCGTGTCAGTCCTTCTTCAGGCCTGAATGATTGCGGCAATCTATACCTGTCAGTCATTCATCAGGCCTGAACGATAGCAGCAATCCATGGCTGTCAGCCCTTCTTCAGGCCTGAACGATGGTGGCAATCTATGGCTGTCAGCCCTTCTTTAGGCCTGAACGAATGCAACGATCTATGACTGTCAGCCATTCTTCAGGCCTGAACGATGATCGAGGCCCCGATGCGCGTTGGAAATTGAGATCTAACAATGGAGGCGGTACAATAGAGGCCGGGCAGTGAAGGCGGTACAATAGAGGCCGGGCAACGGAGGCAGTACAATAGAGGCGGTGTAATGGCGGCGATACACTGGAGACCATACAATGGAGGTGGTAGAATCGAGACCGTGCAATGGAGGTGATACAATAGAGGCCTGCAATGAAGGCGATACAATAGAGGTATGTAATAAAGGCGGTACGGTAGAGGTCGAGCAATGGAGGCGGTACAAAAGAGGCCGTGTAATGGAGGCGATATAATAGAAGCCGTGTAATGGAGGCAATACAATAGAGGCCTGCAATGAAGGCGGTGCAATAGAGGCCGTATAATACAACAGAGGCCTGCAATGAAATCGGAACAATAGAGGCCGTGCAATGGAGGCGGTGCAATAGAGGCCAGGCAACAGACGGGGTACAATAAAGGCTGTGCAATGGAGGCGATACAATAGGAGCCGTGGAATGGAGGCGATAAAATCGAGGCTGTGTAATGGAGGCGATGCAATAGAGGTCGTGCAATGGAGGCTATAAAATGGAGGCCGTGTAATGGAAGCGATACAATAGAGGTCTGTAATAAAGGCGGTACGATAGAGGTCGAGCAATGGAGGCGGTACAATAGAGGCCGCCCAATAGAAGCGGTACAATAGAGGCCGTGCAAAGGAGGCGGTACAATAGAGGCTTGCAATGAAGGCGGTACATTCGAGGCTGTGTAAGGAGGCGATACAATAGAGGCCTGCAATGAAGGCGGTACAATAGAGGCCGCGCGACAGAGGCGATACACTAGAGGCCATACAATTGATGCGGTACAATAGAGGCCGGGCAATGGAAGCGATACGCTAGAGGCCGTACAATGGATGCGGTAGAATAGGGGCCGTGCGATCGAGGCGGTAGAATAGAGGCCGTGCAATGGCGGCGGTGCAATAGAAGTAGTGCATTGGAGGCGATACACTAAATGCCGTACAATGGAGGTGGTACAACTGAGGCCGTGCAATGGAGGTGATACAATAGAGGCGTGCAATGAAGGCGGTACGATAGAGGCCGTGCGATTGAGACGATACAGTAGAGACCATGCAGATGAGGCGGTACAATTAGGGCCGTGCAATGGAGGCGGTACAATAGAGGCCTGGCAATGGAGGCGATGCAATAGAGGCCGGGAACGGAGGCTGTACAATAGAGGCCGTGCAATGGAGGCGGTACAGAAGAGGCCGAGCAATTGATGCGGTACAATAGAGGCTTGCAATGAAGGTGATACAAGAGAGGCCATGTAATGGAGGCGATACAATAGAGGCCTGCAATGAAAGCGGTGCAATAGAAGCCGTGGATTGGAAACAATACACTAGAGGACGCACGATTGAGGCGGTACAATAGAGGCCAGGCAATGAAAACGATACAATAGAGGCATGCAGTGAAAGTGGTGTGATAGAGGCCGTGCAATGGAGGCGGTGCAATCGAGGCCGGGCAATGGAGGCGGTACAATAGAGGCCGTGCAATGGAGGCAATACAATAGGAGCCATGCAATGGAGACGATACAATAAAGGCTGTGCAATGGACGCGATACACTAGAGGCCGTTTAATGAACGCGGTACAATTAAGGCCTGCAATGCAAGCGGTGCGATAGAGGCCGAGCAATGGAGACGATTCAATAGAGGCATGCAATGGAAGCGGTGCGATAGAGGCCGTACAACGGAGGCGGTACAATAGAGGTCGTGCAATAGGGGTGGTACAGTAGAGGCCGTGCAAAGGAGGCGATACAATAGAGGCCGTGCAATGAAGGCGGTACATTAGAGGCCGTGTAATGGAGGTGATACACTAGAGGCCGTACAATGGACGCGGTACAATAGAGGCCGTGCAATGGAGGCGGTACAATAGAGTCTGTGCAATGGAGGCGGTGTAATAGATGCCGTTAGATGGAGGCGGTAGAATAGAGGCCGTGCAATGGAGGCGGGACAATAGAGGCTGTGCAATGGAGGCGGTACAATAGAGGCTGTGCAATGGAGGCGGTGTAATAGATGCCGTTCGATGGAGGCGGTAGAATAGAGGCCGTGCAATGGAGGTGGGACAATAGAGGCTGTGCAATGGAGGCGATATAATAGAGGCCTGCAATGAAGGATTTACAATAGAGGTCGTGCAATGGAGGCGATATAGCTAGAGGCAGTACAATGGATGCGGTAAAATAGAGGCCGTGCAATGGAGGCGGTACGATACAGGCCGTGCAATGGAGGCGGTACGATACAGGCCGTGCAATCGAGGCGGTACGAGACAGGCCGTGCAATTGTTGTGTACTTTAATTTACGTTTGTTATAATCAGGTATAAATGCAAGGTACAAATGATTAAACTGTGGTTTCATAATATGATTTTGGTTTAAAACAAAGTAACATGGGAACAGTTAAACTCGCCCTATAGCACTAAACATTGATAGGATTATAACGGACACAACGGAACAAAAGTGAAAATGGACAGCAAAAAGAAATGTAGTAAGTCTAAAGCGTAGAGTGTAAGCGTAAACGACGCAAAGGCGAAGACTTACCCTGTAGGGAAATACAAAACACGGGACATAAGAACTGAGTAATTATTACGCGCCTCAAGTATGAACGCATACAGTAAATATATAGCAAAAACTGTCACACAGAAAAAACGCTAAAGAGCTAAATCAGACGCATCTTAATATGAGATACTGAGTGATAATCGCAGCTCAAGTCGGTCTTACCTCCACCCAATGTATCCGCTATTGGAATGATATGAAATCTATACTTCAGACGTATACTATGAAATAATATGGGAGGGCTTTGTTTATGTGTATGAAGTGATCTCCAATAAGGGAACCCCTCACCTTTTGGGCCCCTCCAAAAAAGCGTGGTGTCTGCAAGCCTTGGCCTTATTGGCATACAAAATAAACTCTGGTTGTTAACTAATTTACAGGCTCCTCCCATCTTTCTATTTACAATTTAAGATACCCCTGAGCTAACACTCCCCTTCCACGTTATGGGATACCGGCTACACAATGCTGAATTGTCAAGTTTAACAGGATGACTTAGTAACCTTCCACTCGTCAACGTCTCCTACGTCCTGTAATCCATATGGTGGGACCACCTGCTTTTGGAGGGGAACCGAACAATATGAGGGATTTCTTCGTGTAACTTAAGCTAGGGGTAACAGGCCTAAGGCCTACACTGTTTCTAGGGCACACACTACGCAGCTCTTGGTGGTAATGTTCGGATAGCAATGTTTCCAAATATATGTGCTAGCGGAGGCTAATCATAACACAATGGATGCGATACACTAGAGGCCGTACAATGGAGGCGGTACAATAGAGGCCGTGCAATGGAGGCGGTAAATAGAGGCCATGCAATGGAGGCGATACACTAGAGGCCGTACCATCGAGGCGGTTCAATATAGGCCGTGCAATGAAGGCGATACACTAGAGGCCGTACAGAAGAGGCGGTACAGTAGAGGCCGTACAACGGAGTTGGTACAATAGAGGCCATGTAATGGAGGCGATACAATAGAGGCCTACAATGAAGGCGGTACAATATAGTCCGTGCAATGGAGGTGGGGCAATAGTGGTTGTGCATTGGAGGCGATATACTAGAGGCCGTGCAATGGAGGTGGTACAATTGAGGCCATGCAGTGGAGGCGGTACAATAGAGGCCGTGTAATGTAGGCGAGACAATAGAGGCCGTGCAATATAGGCGGTACTATAGATGCCGTTCAATGGAGGCTATATAATAGAGGTCGGGCAATGGAGGCGGTACAATAGATGCCGCGCAATGGAAGCGATATAATAGAGGCCTGCAATGAAGAAGGTACAATAGAGGCCGTTCAATGGAGGCGATACTAAAGAGGCCGTGCATTGGATGCGGTACAATAGAGGCGGTGCAATAGAGGTGGTACAATAGAGGCGGTGCAATGGAGGCGGTACTTTAGAGGCTTGCAATGAAGGCGGTAAAACAAAGGTCGTGTAATGGAAGCGATACAATAGATTCCTGCAATGAAGGCGGTACAATAGAGACTGACTGTGAAATAGAGGTTATACACTAGAGGCCGTACAATGGAGGCGGTACAATTGAGGCCGTGCAATGGAGGTGGTAGAATAGAGGCAGTGCAATGGAGGCGGTACAATAGAGGCCGTGTAATGTAGGCGAGACAATAGAGGCCGTGCAATGGAGGCGGTACAATAGATGCCGTACAATGGATGCTATAGGATAGAGGCCGTGCAACGGAGGCGGTACAAGAGAGGCCCGGCAATGGAGGCGATACACTAGAGGCTGTACAATAGAGGCGGTACAATAGAGTCTGTGCAATGGAGGCAGTACGATAGAGGCCGTGCAATGGAGGCGATACACTAGAGGCCGTACAATGGAGGCGGTACAACAGAGGCCGGCTAATGGAGGCAATACAATAGAGACCTACAGACTACAGTGAAGGCGGTACAATAGAGGCCGTGCAGTGGAGGCGGTGCAATGGAGGCCGTACAATGTAGGCGATACACTAGAGGCCGTACAATGGAGGTGGTACAATTGAGGTCATGCAATAGATGCGATACAATATAGGCCATGCAATGAAAGCGGCACGATAGAGACCGTGCAATGGAGGCGGTGCAATAGAGGCCGGCGACGCAGGCGGTACAATAAAGGCCGTGCAATAGAGGCGATACAATAGGTGCCGTGCAATGGAGGCGTTGCAATAGAGGTTGTGCAATGGAGGCGATATAATAGAGGTCGTGCAATGGAGGCGATACAATAGAGAATTGCAATAAAGGCGGTACGATAGTGACCGTCCAACGAAGGCGGTGCGATAGAGGCCGGGCAACAGAGGAGGTGCAATAGAGGCTTGCAATGAAGGCGGTACCATGGAGGCCGTGTAATGGAGGCGATACAATTGTGGCCCGCAATGAAGGCGGTACGATAGTGACCGTCCAACGAAGGCGGTGCAATAGAGGCCGGGCAACAGAGGCGATACAATTGAGGCCGTGCAATGGAGGTGATACAATAGAAGCTGTGCAATGGAGGTGATACAATAGAGGGCTGCAATAAAAGCGGTACGATAGAGGCCGTGCAATGGATGCGGTACAATAGAGGCCGTGCAATGGAGGCGATACAAAAGAGGTCATGCAATTGAGGCGGTACAGTTGAGGATGTGCAATGGAGGCGGTACAATAGAGGCCGAGCAATGGAGGCGATGCAATAGAGGCCGAGAAACGGAAGCGGTGCAATAGAGGCCGTGCAATGGAGGTGATACAATAGAAACCGTGCAATAGAGGCGATACAATTGAGGCCTGCAATGAAGGGGGTACGATAGAGAACGTGCAATGAAGGCGATACAATAGAGGACTGCAATGAAGGCAGTACGATAGAAGCCGTGCAATGGATGCGGGTTAATAGAGGCCGGGAACGGAAGAGGTACAATAGAGGCCGTCTAATGGAGGCGATACATAGAAGCCGTGCAATGGAGGCAATACAATAGAGGCTGTTCAATGGAGGCGATACAATAGAGGCCATTCAATGGAGGCGATACAAAAGAGGCAGTGCAAGAAGGCGATACAATAGAGGCCGTGCAATGGAGGCCGTGCAATAGAGGCCGTGCAATGCAGGCGGTATAATAGAGGCCCTGCAATGGAGGCGGTACAATAGAGGATTGCAATGGAGGTGGTGCAATAGATGCAGTGCAAAAGAGGCGATGCACTAGAGGCCGTACAATGGAGGCGGCACAATAGAGGCCGTGCAATGGAGGCGGTACAATAGAGGACGTGCAATGGAGGCGGTACAATAGAGGCCGTTCAATGGAGCTGGTATAATAGAGGCCGTAGAATGGAGGCGTTACAATAGAGGCCGTGCAATGGAGGCGATATAATAGAGGCCTGCAATGAAGGCGGTACAATAGAGGCCGTGCAATGTAGACAATACGCAAAAGGTCGTACAATGGATGCGGTAAAATAGAGGCCGTACAATGGAGGCGGTACAATAGAGACTGTGCAATGGAGGCGATACAATAGCGGCCGTGCAATGGAGGCGATACATTAGAGATCGTACAGTGGAGGCGGTACAATAGAGGTCGTGCAATAGAGGCGGTACAATAGAGGCCGTGCAATGGAGGCGATACACTAGAGGCCTGCAATGAAGGCGGTACGATATAAGCCGTGCAATGAAGGCGGTACAATAGAGGCCGTGCAATGGAGGCGATATACAAGTCACTGTGCAATGGAGGCGGTACAATAGAGGCCGTGCAATGGAGGCTATGAACTAGAGGCCGTGCAACAGAGGCGGTACAATAGAGGCCGTGTAATGGAGGCGGTACAATAGAGTTTGTTTAATAGAGGCGATACAATAGAAGCCTGCATTGAAGGCGGTACAATAGAGGCCGGGCAACGGAGGCGATACATTAGAGGCCGTGCAATAGAGGTGGTTTAATAGAAGCCGTACAATGGAGGCGTTACAATAAAGGCCAGGCAACGGAGGCGGTACAATAGAGGCCGTGCAATGAAGGCAATACGATAGAGACCTGCAATGAAGGCGGTACAATTGAGGCCGTGCAATAGAGGCGGTACATTGGAGGACGTGGGCTGGTGGCGGTGCAGTAGAGGCCGTGCAATAGACGCCATACCATAAAGACCATACAATGAAGGCGATACGGGGCTAAATGTGGGCAGACTGCCTCTGAGGATAACATGCTGCGACTGGGAGGTGGGTCTGGTGGGATTGCGTAGATCCGATCAGGAACTGGAGAGATGTCGTGAAAACCTGTCAGGAGCTGGTGAGACGGCGTGGAACCTGTTAGGAGTTGGTGAGATGGTGAGGAACCTGTCAGGAGCTGGTGAGATGGTGTAGAAGCTGTCAGAAGCTAGTGAGATGTAGTGGAATTTTTTAGGTGCTGGTGAAATGACGTTGAACCTGTCAGGAGCTGGTGAGATGGCATGGAACTTGTTAGGGGCTTATGAGATGACGTTGAACCTGTCAGGAGCTGGTGAGATGGCGTGGAACTGGTTAGGGGCTGGTGAAATGACGTTGAGCCTGTTAGTAGCTGGTGAGATGGCGTAAAACTTGTTAGGGGCTGGTGAGATGGCGTGGAATCTGACAGGAGCTGGTAAGATGGCGTGGAAATGTGAGTGTTTTGTAGCGAGGATGTTCACAGGACTAGGCTATTCATTTGGAGTAGAGGTTAATTATGCCGATAATCGAATGAACATCAGGTTTTATTCTTCCAACTCTATATAGGTATTCAAGCATGATGGTTTATTAGTTTACAAAGAACTTTCGTATTAGTTAAATACATCTTTAACTACCACCTGAGCTCGTAATAGAATGGGCAAAAATTCCAGCCTGTCCAAACCTCGAGTCTGCTCAGCCTCCTATCGCCCTGCCCCCTGTAACTCTTGACAGTGATGTTGGCCTTCCGTGACAGTACTGATGGTGCTAATGGCACTTTTTGATCCTTAGATAGTGCTGATAGCAACCTCTGATAGGGCTGATGGCACTTTTTGAACCTTTGATAGTGCTGATGGCTTCCTCTGATAGTGTTGATGTACACCTTTGATAGTTTAGATGGCAACCTATGATAGTGCCAATGGCAACCTTTGATAGTGCTGATGGCAACCTCTGACAATGCTGATGTCAACCTCTGATAGCGCTGATGGCAATCTTGGTTAGTTCTGATGGTAACCTCTGATAGTGCTGATGGCAACCTATGATAGTGCCGATAGCAACCTTTGATAGTGCTGATGGCAATCTCTGATAGTGCTGATGGTAACCTCTGATGGTGCTGATGGTAATCTCTGATGGTGATGATGGCATTCTCAGATAGTGCTGATGGCAACCTCTGATAGTGCTGATGACAACCTATGATAGTGCCGATGCCAATCTTTGAAAGCGCTGATGGCAACCTCTGACAGTTATCAACCACTGATAGTGATGATGACAACCTCTGATAGAGCTGATGACAACTTTTGATAGTGCTGATGCCAATCTTTGTTAGTGCTGAGGGCAACCTTTAATAGTGCTGAGAGCAACCTCTGATAATGCTGATGACAACTTTTGATAGTGCTGATGCCAACCTTTGATAGTGTTGATGGCAACCTCTGACAGTTATCAACCTCTGATAATGCTGATGGTAACCTCTGATAGTGCTGATAGCAACCTCTAATAGTGCTGATGGCAACCTCTGATAGTGCTGATAGCAACCTCTGATAGTGCTGATGGCAACCTCTGATAGTGCTGATAGCAACCTCTGATAGTGCTGATGGCAACCTCTGATAGTGCTGATAGCAATCTCTGATAGTGCTAATGACAACTTTTGATAGTGCTGATGCCAACCTTTGTTAGTGCTAAGGGCAACCTTTAATAGTGCTGAGGGCAACCTCTGATATTGCTGATGGCAACCTCTGATAGTGTTGTGGGCAAGCTCTGATAGTGCTGATGACTACAGCTCGAGTTTGCAATGCGAGTCAGGCCCGAGGTTTCATCCGCCGCCCTAAACAGCTGATGACGGTTCATCCATCGCCCTAAACAGCTGATGACAGTTCATCCATTGCCCCAAACAGCTGATGAAGACGGTATGTGAGGCCAATTATGGAACCACTCGGTTCTCTTCTTAACATGTCGTTGAAGACACAACATTTGTGGCGCGTTAGGAAGTTAAGATACGGTACAGCGAACCTGTTTAGGAGGCAGGTTTTGACTAGACGTTATAGCAATACTCTGGCATGATGATCTGACAACATTGCCTGACGTTAGAGCAATACTCTGGCATGATGGTCTGGCAACACTGCCTGACGTTAGAGCAATACTCTGGCATAACGATCTGGCAACATTGCCTGACGTTAGAGCAATACTCTGGCATGATGGTCTGGCAACATTGGCTGACGTTAGAGCAATTCTCTGGCATGATGGTCTGGCAACATTGCCTGACGTTAGAGCATTACTCTGGCATGATAGTCTGGCAACATTGCCTGACGTTAGAGCAATACTCTGGCATGATGGTCTGGTAACATTGCCTGACGTTAGAGCAATACTCTGGCATGATGGTCTGGCAACATTGCCTGACGTTAGAGCAATACTCTGGCATGATGGTCTGGCAACATTGC
>SDVV010030922.1:0-11613 GCA_016164225.1 Gammarus roeselii
TAAATAAATATATAAATTATGGGAGCTGAATAATGAAGATTAGCCGCATCTACGGATTACAATTACTCGAATTTATTTATAAGCTAACCTGACCAATGCTAACCTAGCCTATCCAGCCTGTACTAGCATTACTTCTGATAACATAACATATCCTTCTTTTAAAATAGCAGTATTAGAACGCCATGAACGCATATCAAAATGCCATGAACAGCTAGACCTGACGTCCGTAATTTGATTCGAGTATTTACATTACCTCACAGTGGGAAATTCAAAGAGCTGTAGCATTTTGTATACACATTTCCGTAAGAAATAGTTATGAATTCCGTAATCGGCAGGAAATTTGAAACGTTTAATTTTTCGCGAAAAAAAGGAACCCATTGCTGTGATTCAAGTATTATATACTACTGTGATCAGTCTCAATTTTTTAAAATTTTGTGATCATTTCCCTCATTGTTCAATCATTTGCAGATCCTTGGGCTTATCTTCTTCCGGCACAACTGCCGTCGGCTTCGGCGGCGCTTCTCCCCCATGTTTGCGTGGGTGGGTCGACTGTCCCTGGAGCTGTTCGTGAGCCAGTACCACATACTGTTGGCTGCAAACTCTCACCGGGTACTGGTGCTGGTCCCAGGCCAGCTCAACTTCCTAGTCACCGGGTTTGTGTTTTTGTGTGTCGCCCACGAACTGTTCCTTATCACGAAAACCCTGCAACAAGTGCTGGTGCCTTCAGACTTGCGCATGATCGGCGTGAACTTGGTTATTGCCACATTAGTAGTCATGGCTCCCACGCATGAAGGTCTGCAACAGTATGTGTCATAAAACCTTGCTTATCTTGTCCCCGACACTTTTGCCTAATGTTTTCTTACTCCTCTTACTCTAGTCGTGTTTTAAACATAATTTAATGCTGCTCAGTCGATAGAGATGATGGAATGGATTGAGCTTTGTATAGTATTTAGGAGTGTTACCGGAGGCTCAGCTTTATAGTAATGTTTGGACGTTCCTCATCTACCGGATAAGTTAGCGAGAGTGAAATCCTTGGCTCAAGGAGTGTGTGTCACCCGAGACATTGAACGATGAAGAAACCTTAAAGATGACAACCAAGAGTAACATTTAGTTTTTTTTCCAGCTGTAAAATGTCCAATGTCATCACCCACACCTTGTATTGAAGATCCACTCGCGCCAGCTGGCAGACATAGTTAAGAACTCCACCACCAGCTAGCTAATAAAAGTATGTCGGAATGCGTTGAAAAATATGTGGAGGGCAGTATTAAAAACTTGTCTACTCGTTCGTAAAGTATGTGGAGTGCTGTATTTACAATTTAGAAGATGATTTAGAATGGACATTTCGATCCATCCAAGGACTGACTTTGACTTCGAAGATAGGGAATATTCTACAGGAACAAATAAGACTTTTGCTCCCAACAGAGGTAGACAGTCGGGTTTCTGTTTGAAACAGCTTGCAGGCCTCTAAATTCCGAAATAAATTTGTTCTTCATCGCGCAATCTCGAAAAGTCGCGGCCCGTGTTTTCGACGTTTTCTTGCTGAAACCTCTGCACTGCTTATCAAAATAGTTTTTTTTCATACTCAGTTTTGGTCAGTGCCAAGAACGCTGAAAACCGTCGCTAAATACGGCATTACCCTGGGATGTTTTACTTTATAATATCGAACAAAATAAATGACCAATCATCGAATATAAGTGGTGGGGGCGCTAGTAATTATAATTTTAGCCTGATGTCTTGAACAAACACCTAGCCCATATTTGTACAAATCTCTAAATGAATTTAATTAAAAAACAACAGATGAAATGTATTTCAGTTCATCAATATGCAACGTGTTGTATGTATAGACATACAGCCGTTTCCTCTAGTTAGGAGGGTGGCTAAGTTAGACTGACACAGAGGGGGGGGGCACCCAATCTCCCCGCCACAAGACCGCCGTGTCCATGCCGAGGCTTGGACTCGCGACATGCAGCACCAGAGGCTGACACTGCAGTCGGACACGCTAACCACTCGGCCACGGCTGTATGCAACGTAAAATTAATAAATTTAAAAATTAATATACTATTTAGTTTTGAACAACCGTGCCCACATAAAACCACACATTGATACATTAACAAATTATTTAACGGCGCAATGTTATCATCCTCCATTCCGTAAGAGCCATGGTGTTAGCATGCGCTTCTGCTATTTATTCCAAGGAATTTTGATGGGGAAACATTACAGAGACGTTTTTGAGAGAGAATCTTGATGATATTCGTCAAAAGTGGTTCCCGACAAATCTGACATTCTATGTCTTTCGCCGTTTTTTCGACAAATTTCGACCTTAATCGACAATCATGAACACCTTCCAACATTATACAAGGAAGGTCCACCTTACCCCGGCATTTATTCAGGAGCAGCTGCTTGAACGAGGCGGACGTGCCACAGACGCTCCAGATTTCAGCACTCTACTGTTCACTGGACCAATACGGTCCGCGCATCTAGCAAGACTAGGTAAGATGAGTATGCAGCGGCCCATCTAGCCAGTGGACCAGTGACCCACTACCTCTACAAAGCCCTAGATGGGGACTGCCTTGCGCAAATGTATACTGATAATGCTGTCTCTGTGTCACTGCCTCGTCACCGAAAAATTAGCCAGCCATATCCGAACGGGCTGCCATCTTTTGTCCGGCCGCGATTTTTAGTCAATAAACTATCGTCGAACCTCAACTGCAAGCCGGCCGCCATCTTTGGTCGACGACAACCGCTACAGACTCGTAACCGTTGGGGTTGGTATCGAAGCAGCCTTTATTCGTACAGCTCTTCGTACATTCTTGCAGATGATGAAGTGTCACATATGACGTCCCTCCGGGGACTTTGTCATTGGGTGTTTTTGAAATCCTGTTTATAAACAATGTTTTCTAATAATTCCTTCGTTAAAACGACAAGCCATAGCTTCTAGGGCAACACCATCTGTGTTTGGTTTTGAAGTAAGCCGTCCATGGACAGCCCTTCATACCTACACTCAGACGATTACGTGTCACATATGACGTTCCATCGCGAACCGTTAGATGTTTGGTTTTGAAATCCTGCTCATAAACAGTTGTTTCTGATCAACACTTGATAAGTCACATGAGCATAATCTAACGCATGCCGGCTACAGGCAGATGCCTGCTATAGGCAGATGCCTGCCATAGGCCGATGAATTATATAGGAAGATGCCTGCCATAGGCAGATACCTGCTATAGGCAGATGCCTGCTATAGGCAAATGCCTGCTATAGGCAGATGCCTACTGTAGGTAGATGCCTTCTATAGGCAGAGACCTGCTATCTGTGTTTGGTCTTGGAGTGAGCGGTCCACGGACAACCCTTCATGTCTACACGCAGATGATTACGTGTCACATATGGTGTGGGGCTGCCGGCTAGTTGGCCCCCGACTGCCATCTATGATCGCATGACAACTGCCGGCCAGGGGCATCAAGCCGCCATCTTTAGTTGAAATAGCGAACTGCATCTGGAACAAGCTGACACCATTGATGTTTGGTCTTGAAGTAAGCGGTCCACGAACAACCCTTCATACCTACACACAGATGATTACCTACACACAGTGTGAAGAAGCCGGCCGGTTGACCTCTGACCGTCATCTTGGATCGCACGACAACTGCCGGCCGGGAGCATCAGGCCGCCATCTTTAGTCGTAATCGCAAACGGCATCTGCAGCAAGCTGACACCTCGGTGTTTGGTCTTGAAGTAAACGGTCCACGAACAGACCTTCATACCTACACGCAGATGATTACGCGTCACATATGACGTTTTTTCACGACCTTTTCAGTGTTTAGTTTTGAAATCCAGCTCACAGTGGGTTCTGATCAACAATTGGTAAGTCTTATGAGCGGAGTCTACATCCTGACACCATCGGGGCTGGAATGGAAGCATCCTGTCCTCGCACAGCCCTTCGTACCTTCATGTAGATGATCAAGTGTCACATATGGCAGTCCTCTGGGGACTCTGTCATTGGATGGTTTTGAAATCCTGCCAACAAACAATGGTTTCTGATCATTCCTATGCCAAGTCATATGCCATGGCCTCTATGCCGGCACCATCAATGTGTGGTTTTTGAAGTAGCAGTTCCCGGACAGCTCCTTATTTCTACATGCAGACGATTACGTGTCACGCATGATGTTGCGGTTGTTTGGTGGAACGCTTTCTTTAGACGAAACGACAACTACAAGCCGGCCGCCATTTTAGTCGAACGACAACCGCAAGCCGCCCACTATCTTTCGTCGAACAACAACCGGTTAACAAAACTGCCAAAGGACATAAAATGTCAAAGGACATACAATGTCAAAAGACATGAAATGTCAAAAACAAAAATGTCGATAGACATAAAATGTCGAAGGCATTAAACGTCGAAGCACCTAAAATGAGCCAGCGCCCTTACGGACGCAAGCAATGCGTGTAACTCAAAACCAACCCTAACATAGGTTTCGGGTCAACATTGCAGGCCTCATTGCTCAATAATGATATAATGAAATTCATTCGTCATATATTTGCATTATTTTATGTCTCACTTTAATATTATTGGTAACAAACTGACATTATTTCATACTATGGGCGGTGATTTCGAGCGTTTATTTGGATCACAACATCCGCTTTATACATCTCTCTCCATTGTTTCAGAAGCGATGTCTAGCATCACCTCAGCAATAGGCGAGCGATCGCGAGTCACAGGACACCTCCTCAAAAAAAAGGAATCCTTCGGATGACCGAACCACGTGCTCACAATGCGCCTGTCCACTGCCCAAGGATGACCTACACCCCAATTGCCAAAGGCACTGCAGCTGTTTTGCAGGTCACATATACCGGCCAGCGGGATGCAACATATGCCTATCGGCTATGAAAGCAACCCCAGACAGTGCTACTTTTGAGGCGTTCAAGAACAGATATCGGGCAATGAGGCAGAGATACATAAATAACGTCGCATCGGACGAACGAAATTTTTGCACCATGCCTCAAAGAACCAAATCATTTCTGGCCCGCAGCGCAACCCATCCCGTTACTCAGAAAATATAAAAAGGTGGAAAATAAAGCGAAAGGCGGAACCAGGTCGTCCTTCTTCTCAAGCGCCCAGGGGCTCCAGTAGGAATAGCTCTGCTCAATGGAACAGGTCTCCCTCACAGTCCCCTAGTCCTGAAGGATCTGCCTAGCCCTCGACTTCTGGAGACAATATGGTCGACATGATGCAGGCCACCTTTGGGGATTTAGTAGCACATTTCCTCGTGCAAGAGGGAAACATACCCGATACAGTGTCATCCAATCAGTAGGAGTTCCACTGTCAGCGGGAATACACCCCAGTTCACCCGGGCATGCTTTCAGTCTCTATGCGAACGGCATCGGACGAGGGGGGCGCTAAGGCACTCACGTCTATATTCTTCCCTATACCCTGCCCCCAAGTTTCCGAGTCAACCACTACCGCCTCAAACATAGCTTATTCAACGCCGCCCCCAGCTCCGGCCCTCGAGCGGGCTCGTATGGAAATGTCACCCATGAATCCGCTCAGGCACCAATACGAATCTCTTGTGACCCACCCACCCCCGCCTACTACCGAAGAGGCCTCGACGTCTGCGCCTCCAAGTTTGGCCATGGCCACAAAACTCGTCAGGGTGCTCTCGGCGCTCGGTTCTCAGGAGAACAGATTCGAGGTTTAGCTCAAGTCCCATTTCAACGGCGTTGAAGCCAGGCTGCAAGATATGGTGGAAAATGATCAGGGATGGGAAGGCAATGAAGAGTACGTGGAAGGACCCAATGACGAACAGGGCGAAGAGGTGGAGGACGAATGGGTAGACTATGATCACCGCATGAAGATGAGGAGGCATATATAGGAACGGGACGCCCCCAGCTTCCCCCATATTCCCCCCTTTCCACTCTCCGCGCACACCCATACCGGAGGCAGATAGACCGCTTTCACGGCACCGAGCCGCTCCGGTACCCTAACAACCTCCACGCTCTGGACCGTGCCCATGGACACTTCAATGGAGGTCCCTGAGAACTACACCCAACACCACCCCCCTCCTCTACCCACGGAGGAGAGGTGGTATATACCTCCCTTAAGCGCGACGTACACGGAGGGGCTCGTGAACTGCGACTGTAATGTTTACACCACAGAACCCGCTAATGACGTGATATAACTTCATTTTCTCCCCGGTGGACCTGACAAGCACCTCGGTCCAGCTCCTTGTCCAAATGTCCACTCCTTTTCGGCCCCCGACTACTTCTAAGCAGCTTCAAATCCTGCTTCTTACGACTGTCTTTGTGATCGAACAACCAGCCAATCGAGGAGTAACTATCAGATAAGACGGATTGTTCAATCTGGAACGTATACCAGATACACTCCCGGAACTCCTCACTCAAATTGTTGACACCCTACCCACCAATTCTGCCCCAAAGGAGCTCGACCCCAGGTCGAATGCGCACTTTGTGCTTACATCAGACTGCCCTACATTCAGGGCTCTGACAGAATTCGCTAATGCACCGATCCTCCCCCCAAAGGCTCACTTTGACGCCACTAAGGGTAAGATCGACTTTTCTTCTCAACACATTACTGCAGAAGTGCGTGCGAAGGATTTCCAGCTCCGTGCTCAGGTCGCTTAAAACCTGCGCGGCTACATCTTTAGCGCGTCACTGAGGGGTATTCTTGCTCGCATCCGTAGGTCCTCTTATGAGAGGACGTAGGTCCTCTCATTTATGGCCTCCTCTACTTCAGGTTGCTTGAGCCCTACACCACCGGTGGCACAGAAGCCCCAGCAGCCCCAGAAGGAAGTCACACGGGATCCATTTCGAGGCCAAAGCGGTCAACAAGCACCTTCCAGTGATCGCCCAGCTTTCCAGCGGGGAGGCGTGGGGGCTGCAATAACTCACATGTAGGTTCGGGGGCCCGCTTGCCCCCTGCCCTATGGGCCCCGGAACGTAACCAGAATGTGCGAAGGATAGGAGGTCGCAGAGGAAGTCGCGCAGGCTCAGCAGCCAAACGACCCCTCCCACCCCGCTCGAAGTTCTCAGGTGACTACGGAAAGCGGGACCGCGCCCCTTACCGAAAGTACTGTCGCTCTCCCTCTCGCCTATACGCGTGGCTTCCCTCTTCCAAACATCATCTCCAAGACTCTCTTGAGAGTCACGCCACGTGGTCATACACAAGTACCTATGTACAGTGGCAAAGCCTAATCAACCTAGTGTCACATGAGGAACCAAGTAGATAGTCTCTTCCGATTCAAAGGTTTATGACATAACGCTAGCTCTGGCCAGAAACTTTGCAACGCATTATAGGTACGCGTAAAATTATCTCACCTTATCGTTAGGAGGAACTCAACGCTACGGCTTCAGGATAAGGATTACGTTGGATTATTCTGTATATATTTACTTTATCCTACTCAAGGCACTGCAACGCTACCATAAGAGCTATGGTACACATGTAGATACTGGCATATCTAGGACCATATTGCCACTACCTGACGGCTCACCCACTCTCATACTAGAGGGCAATATTTGTTGATTACAAAATTATTATGGGGACACTCATACTTAAGGCCCGCATATTGTTTTGCCTCTAGAAGCTAGTATATTTGCGGTTGTTGGCTTTAAGCAATACTTGTATTTGCCTATACCTAGAGTCAATACCCCCATTTATACCAATGTGTTATACAAAAACGCTTCTTTGGGAACACTCAGACTAAGATGCAGCCGATCCATTCACTTTTTTTGCTCTTCTGGCCAATTGCTGTTTGTGCTATAAGATGGTATTTTCTCTGCTAACACTATGGCTCTTACGAACTGGAAGAGAATATACCTTCTGTTATCTCGATTCTCTCAATAAAAAGCAATTTCTCTGTAATGTAGTATAAGCCATAGGGAGCCTCCTCCTCCACTTGCTATCTTAAAGCAATAACGGTTACCAAAGGGGTTTCCTTTACATTACAACCCGGAAAATTTGAAACCCACAGCTTACCTAGTTTCACGGTGAAAGTTGCTCAAGTTTTCCTTACCGGAAGCCGCTTTCACCGGACCTCATGAATGCCGGGGTAAGGTAGACCTTCCTCATATAATGTTGGGAGGTGTTCAAGATTGTCGATTAAGGTCGGAGTTTGTCGAAATTCGTCGAAATATGTCAAAATTTGTCAAAACAACGACGAAAGACATAGAATGTCAAAATTTGTCAAAACAACTTTCGACGAATGTCATCAAGATTCTCTTTCAAAAAGGTCTCTGGAATAAAGAGACGTTTTTGAAGCGCATGCTATCATTATGGCTCCTACTACATTACAGAGAAATCGCTTTTTATTGAGAGAATCGAGATAACAAAGGTATATTATCGCATGATTTTATGAAATTCGTATCGCCGCAGCTTCAACAGGTCCTAGGGGCACCTGTCACAATTTTGAATTGGACCGGAAATAATGATGAAAAGTTAAAAGATTACAATTTACTCTATAGAAACAAGACAAATCGGGTGAAGCGGTACGACAGGCATTAAGCATAATATAATGCCTGGAAAGTACCTACTCAAATATGGCGAAGAATATCATCGCCCTAATAATCAATCACCATTGATGAAATTTGTGGTTGTCAAGTACATGAAAGTAGTGCTCCTGTTCATGATTGGATAGTTTTCAAGGCTCGGAACAGGAGCGACGGCGAAAGAGCTTTGTCGCCGAGGTGATCCTGGCAGACAGAAAAATGATCTGGTAATGATATGTACTTACGATTGTTGCAGACACGAACTTAAAACTAAAGTTAATTAACGAACCTAACAATCACGTATCTGCGACTGCGCACTGTGGTCATTTAATACACAAGCGCTGGCTAGAAAGTTGTACCTTATAGTGTGGCGTTAGGCGCGAGGGTGATGCGACGGACCGGACCAGAGCGGTCCTGCCATTCAGATTGAACACAGAGGGCAACACTGAAGGTGCCAGGTTTAATGTTTTTAAGCTGCTAAATTATTTGATAATTACAAGTTGTTTCTTTACACCTATGCTAGGCTGGTACTATCTTTGCCTAAACCTGTCAATAAATAATATTTTGTTGCTCAAAATGCGATTCAATGCTTAATTACAGACTTTCCTTTACTCCTGTTTTTTGCGCTTCAAACCTCAGCGCCGATCCGAGTACTGATTCGTTTGCGCGCAAATCCTTGTTGCTGATTGGTCATTGGCGGTGAGCGGTCTAGCTTTGTGTTGGAGTTCCACGGCTTGGTGTGAAAGTTAATAGGCACACGGGGAATCTTCGTCCGCCAGGGGTCACTGCAGCCTGTGGCAAATTTCCAATGGAGTTAAAACAATGGTCTAACAATGGTCTAAATAATCTTAAAGATAATACATTATTTACAAGAAATGAATTGAAATATAATTGTTGTGAGGGAGAGCAATGCGGAACTCGACTGCGCGAGCTCACACAATTGAAGAAGGCACTGACCCTACCCGATGCATTCGCTGGACCGTGTTCTCGATTTGTTTTACAAAGGACCAGGCAAGAAAGTAGCCAAACACTCTGCAGTCTATGAGTCGTGTACTCGACTGTAAAGAGTCTAGCAAGCAGAAGGCTCAGACCAGCCCGCTGCGGTCGCTGAGTTGAGTCGTGGAATCGACTTGATTACAAAGAGTCCAGTAAGAAAGAAGGCCCTCCGATTCAATCAAAGTTCCCGTAATACGGTAATGTATTACGGGAACTTGTATAGGATCCCGGAGCAGAAACCATGATAGGAAGCTACAGGGTGTTTCTAAATATACTAGCTCCGGAAATTTGTCCGATAAAAATGCGAGGGGCTCGTTGATTTGAAAACAGCGTAGCTGTTAATTCCGAGAGGTATCTTAATTTCCTAAAGAAAAAAATAGTGGCCAGCTGTTAAGTCAGAGAAATTCTACTATCAACAGGATGGTGCTCCTGCCCACTGCTCCAACGAGTGTCTCGCATCTCCATTGAACATATATGCGGAGTAAGTAATCAGCTGCTGAACAAACCCTAGCCTTGGCCCGCTCGTAGCCCGATCTCAGCCAGCTCGACTGTTGGTTTCGGGAAGAGATGGAATCCATTATTCAAGAACACCAGTCAACGACAATTGATTCTCCAAAAAAACTCTCCAGAGTACGACGTGCAGTTTCAAACTTCATTAGAAGGGTTCCACCTGCGTTCACAAGAACGAGTCCTAGCTCGATGCTGAAATGTTAATTTTTTGTCATTGGATCCACTAAAACATGTTAAGCCCACTCTTATTCAATCTATTTATTCCATGAATTCAAAGTTTTAAATGTCATATGATGTCGGTTTTATAGAGCGTTTGAATTATTAAAAAACTTTAGAAATACTATGTACAGCACAGCTTATTGAATACGTTTCTGTGTGGCCGAATTTGTTTTATTTTCCTCTCTTACCGCAGTTATTGGCACTGTTTTTACAAAATGAAAAATAATCTGTGTAAAAAGTGTTCACGTCAACTGATTACAATTGATTTTGTTGCATGTCTTACAACCTTTCCAATTAAGTTACTCCCCGGGTTGTCAGCGAACTCCGTACAAAAGTTTTGGATGGATGTTCTGGCTATCTTCACAATAGCTGTTCAATTTGTTTCGACATGTAAATGATTTCCTATTGATTATTGAGTATTGAGATGATGTTAATGGTTAGAAGGTGTGCTATGGGATAAGCCATTGGCAAGTTGCATGTGTTAGTTCTATGATCAAGTCTGACTGTTATGCTTGCCTAATTCTGAAAATAGCTATAGTAAACTCCGCTCATGTTTGCTAACTTGAGTAAGAAGTATTGCAGTAGAGGCATGTATATTTATTAAGATCTTTTAACGTTGATTTTCGAGTACTAAAGCCAATATATTTCATTTAGGACGATAATAGTTATGATAAATGTATTGTTATCCTCAGGTTTGTCTTGTGTTGAAAGCGATCTCAAGTTCTCAATCACATTGATTGTTTTAATTGTGAAGACTTGCGAACGGTTGATTTGTTCCAGTTTATTTTGAGTTTCGTTTTGTTTGTATTTTTGTTTGTATTGTCAATTAGTTTTTGTTAATAGAAGATTGTTTAGAAATTTTTGTTTTTATTTCTGTTATTATTTATTAGTATTTTTAGATGTTGTATTTCAGACTAAGTTGTGTGTGTTGTAGGAATTACGGGTGATAAGATGTTAGCATATTTTGTGTATCATTTCGTGATTAACTCCGTGTCTATCTTTCGAACGTTCTAAGGTTGGGCTCTAGATCTAATAAGAATGCTCACCATTTGGGCTGCAGGGATATCAGGTATAGTGTACAGAGGGTTTTTCATAAGTCCAATTAGCTACCTGTGTCCAGTGCTATAGACTGTGACCAGGTACATTTGACCTGGGATTGGTTCCGGATAGTGCTGGATCACAATTAAGTGTTTGCTAGTTTTCTAGCTGCCTATAGAGGCAGCTAGAAAACTAGCAAACAATGTCTCAACCCAATCTGTGCCAGCTGACCTGGCACAGATTGGGTTGAGACATTATACCACAGAATAGGGATAAAAACTCTTTGCTCGACTAAATAGTAAGGAATTCACAGCTAGCTCCATTACTCACGTTTTGTTTCCCATATTATTGAAAGAAATACAA
>SDVV010030923.1:0-11613 GCA_016164225.1 Gammarus roeselii
TGAGTGCAGCCCGAAAGGAAGAGAGCAAGCACTGCAGTCAGTCTGTGGGAAGCATTCTTGAACACTTCACTCGGTATGTCGTCATTTCCAACAGCTTTGTTATTTTTGAGGCCACTGACAATGCTCCTAACCTCTGCTACCGAAACCATTTCGTTAACAGCAGGAACATTATCGAGGAATAAGAAGAAACGAATTGCGGACTCGCTTGCTAAACTGGCATCTGCTCACCAAGAACAATTTTTCGCAATACATTACCGGGACTGGTTCCCTATCATCAATTCCCATATAACATCCCGATGGGATGAAATGTGGCAACAGAGTGGACAAAAAATGCTTTCAGTCAATCCCTCAGTCGGAGAATGAGAAACAAAGTTCACCATCAGAAAAGACCAAGTGTTCATCAACTGCTTGTGCACGGGACACACGTGGATAACTCACTACCACCTGATGGATGTCGACATAGGACCAAATGCGCCACCTTGCCCCTGTTGCCACCAAATGGCTATCAGCGTGAAACACTTATTGATGGATTGCAACGCACTCGCGGCAGCCCGGCAAGCGTTCCTAAATCCCCCGTGCAACCTACAAAGCCTACTCACGGACCCACTCTACCGTAAAAAGCTAATCGCTTTCGGAAAACACACCAGACTATACGAAGCTGTCTAAACCTCAAACACCTGTGCGACTGAGGTGGTCTCTCCACCCCATTATGCACAAAGAAAAATAACACATTTTACGAAGATACGCGTTAACTCTTTACTCTCTCATACGCGCTAGTACTCGAATATGCCACGTTTGAAATATGAACTGACTTCATCTTGACATGACTAATATTTTCGCACGTGAGGCCGTGCGAACTTTTCTGAATCAACGACGGTCGCGCCCTACGTGGAGCCTATTACTCACGTTGAGGCTCTGGTGGAAAGGAGGCTCAAATCAAATCAAATCCACCATCGGGTTGGGGTGGATGGATGATTATTCATTTTATAGATCATCAACACTTTTCTTTTGTATTTTATTATTTCTAATTTCGTAGGCTCTATTATTTTTCTCTGCCCTTTTTCATAGTGATAAATTTTGCATTTGTTATTATATAAATCGAGGTTGGTTGAGACAAGGTGACCCAGGGAAGGGGGTACTCGTGGGACCCGCGGAAATCGAACGACTCGGGGTTTCGGGAACCCGGGGGACTTGGAAGACCAAGAAGATTTGAGAGGACCCACTTGGACCCTTCTGAGGCCTTTTGGAACACCCTTGAGACCCTTCGGGATCCTCTTGAGAAACTGTAGGACCCACTTGAGGCCCCTCTAAATCCTGGAACCCTATGCTCCCTCCTCCCAAATCTGCGTTAAACTTACTCTGTATCTACGTTGAACCTACTCTGAATCTACGTTAAACCTACTCTGAATCTACGTTAAACCTGCTCTGAATCTACGTTAAACCTACTCTGAATCTACGTTAAACCTACTTTGAATCTACGTTAAACCTACTCTGAATCTACGTTAAACCTACTCTGAATCTACGTTAAAGCTACTCTGAATCTACGTGAAACCTGTTCGGTATATACGATGCACCTACTCTGAATCAACGATGAACCTACTCGTAATCTACGCTGCACCTTCTCTGCCACTTTTCAATTGCCCTACGGGGGAGTCTGCATCGACTTCGCGTTGGGACTCCGGTGGAAAAGTGAAGCAACAACTACTACTACTACTACTTTTGTGGTTACGAGTCAACGAAGGGCGATTTTAATTTGGTTCATCATCGTCCAGGTCAGAGCCAGTGCGGTAAGCACTGGTCAGCGTCACGACTACCCTAACTAATAATTAAACATTATTATCTTCAAGTAGTAAATGTTGTCTTCGGGACAGATTACCCTGACAAAGACTTCGTACACATCATTAGTGTATTGGGATATGTTTGTAATTTTTTTCGACCTGTAGTTATATCTAAAAAATGTTTTAATTTCAAATGACATCCTATAGGAACGACATGTGGCGATCAAGCAGATTAAAAATATTTGCAGTCTAACCCTCATTTGGTGAATGGGAAACCAAATTTTCCAGCTGGAAAGATGGATAACCGCACTCATGGATAACCACACTCATGGATAACCGCACTCATGGATAACCGCACTCATGGAAAACCGCACTCATGGATAACCACCAACCATCTAAATAGAACCAAACATGTGACCGTTAACGCCACCATGTCCTTGTGCCACCAAACAGCAATCAGCATGGAACACTTACTGATGGTGTGCAAATCACTTACGTCAGCTCGACGAGTGATCCCAAATTCGTCGTTCACTCTACAAAGCCTACTCACCGGCCATGCAGAAAAAAAGCACTTACCCAAAACAGACTGGCCAATACGAATAGTGAGCCCTTGTGTGCATACATACCACAATTAAAAAATACAAATGATATAAATGATTAAAAAATGTTGTTTAAACAAGTACTATAGTGCAAACTTTTCAGAATGTATGAACTTGTATACCTGTTTTGTTAGCTCCGGTGAAGATGAGCCTCTTAACTTTCATTCTAATCTTGACCGCTATGTTTTATAAACGAAGGAGATGTGGTACCACATACCCGCGCGAACAGTAATGCACTTGTTGATGAAAAAGATGACGGGTGAGCTCAATGAATCATGAATAGCAAATGGAAAAGATGGAAAAAATCTTGCCTCATATTATAAATGATCTTCGCCTATGTGTGTTTTCGAGCAGCTGTAATGGTTTCACCATGATCACTAGGCCTGGAGGTCCAAACAAATTCACCCTTTAGAAGCTACATGTTCACGATCTGACAGTAATTCATGTTCAAGACAGGAGTTAAATCGGCCATTGAGCGACACCGGGACTTGTTTCCAGTCAGAAGAGAGGAATAGAGTTCTCTAATATAAAATGGAACAGCAGATACAAATGTTTCCTGGAAACCTGGGGCAGATCTGTCAATCGGTCAGCAAAGGTGGCGATCTGCACAGAACTGGTTTGGAAAATGAACGTTGTTTTGAACCCTACATTAAAATTATTGAGATACCGGTATAGTCTGTGCATACAACGGGCAAATGTTAGGAAGTCTTGAGTCTTCGTTCAAAGAACTCAAGACTTTTGAGCTTTTGACCCTTGACCACTTCCCCAACGTTGCCCTGTGTGTTTGGGCTCCTCATACAGATAATATGTGCAGCGAACCTATTACTTACCAAAACCCATGAATATTATACTATATCATTCCCACCAAGAATCAACCTAATATGAGTAAATGACATGAAAAGGTTGTCACCCCTTAGAGATTGTGCATGTTATACTCAGCTAACTATGTCTTATTTGACAGTGATGGTTTTGCTCAGGCAGTGATGGAGTCAAGTTGAATAATGTAGTCGGGTTCGATAGACTGATGCGTTTTGATAAAACAATTCGGCTGCTTGTTGTACCCAATTGGTAAGAAGTTTGTTCTATTCCTCCTCAATTGACTGTGTGTTACCATCATTGGGGAACGTTTTAATTTGTTACGTATTCTGACCGCATTTACTAAGGAGACGCATGAGGTGTGCAGCTTTTTGGGAAGTTTTTTATTTTAAGTTAGGAAGTTTTTAATTAGATTTTAAGATTAGAATAATTGCTAGGGATGCATGTATAGCGGGATAAAATTTGTTGATGTGCGAAGAAATAAACATTACTTTCCCTATGATTAATTCAAATTAATATTGTTTAGCTGCATTATATCTGAACAAATAAATTGTGCATATCGATATCTGTAAAAAATCATTTGAATATGTGAATAGGAATATTCATCTAGAATTATATGAATCAATAAATGTTGAAGGGTAACTGAAGTAAAATATTCAGCGTGTGCGATAGATTGACCCGTCTTCAGGAAGAGGGGCCTCTCATGACCTAATTTTCTTATATTGCCCCTATTAGATTAATTGAACCATTGATCACATGTATCAATAAACTATGATGTTGCGTGCCCATAACTTCTAATCACTGATAAAGGTATTGAGAGTCATAAACATAGTGAGTATACCAATGTAAGACATCATCGCTGATGTGAACATCAATATATCTTTTCCTGTTTGTAATTTATTTCTGAAATATGTAGTTTCTGGATTCAGTATGGGAAGCTATCATTTCGGTAAATAATACAAATTACTTTAGCTAACCTTCAACTAGAATTCGTTTGCTATTTTACAATTGACCTGCGATCTAAATATTATTAATTGGAAGATTTTTTGTGTCGGATTTGAATAATTGGACATGAAAATATCAGAAGACATTAAAGGCAGTCTGTAACGAGACCATTTCGTGTTTCAGTTCATTATGTTTTAATTCATAGCATTTTCATTTGCTGGGATGTTTCTTTCTTATTATATATTAAATCGGATAATTTCACTTTCCGCGAAAATATATATCGCCTGTTATGCCAATGCTCTGGGTGATAATCAAATAATGAAATTGTGTATAAAGTTTATTCACAAGACATTTTCTAATAAAGCTACAGTTTAAGTTTAACCGAGGACACGTATCAGGAGATTGACATTTTAAATCTCAAAGAAAGCTAAGCGGTCCCCAAGAAACTTGATCTCGTAATTAAGTGACCATCGGAACTTATCTTTTAACCCACAATCATAGGTTTTCATATTTAAATTTCCCTCTAAATTTACGCCCTCATGGAACCGGAACTTTTAGTCCTACCTTCTAACACAATTTTCTATGACTAAAATACTGTTAAATAGGAACTTCCCCTCCAGTAATAGCTAATTAGAAATTATAGTAGATCTGGTGACAATCGGACATGGGTACTTCTGAACATGTCGGCCCACTTGCCGTGTATAGTAGATCTGGTGACAATCGGACATGGGTACACCTGAACATGTCGGCCCACTTGCCGTGTATAGTAGATCTGGTGACAATCGGACATGGGTACACCTGAACATGTCGGCCCACTTGCCGTGTATAGTAGATCTGGTGACAATCGGACATGGGTACACCTGAACATGTCGGCCCACTTGCCGTGTATAGTAGATCTGGTGACAATCGGACATGGGTACACCTGAACATGTCGGCCCACTTGCCGTGTATAGTAGATCTGGTGACAATCGGACATGGGTACACCTGAACATGTCGGCCCACTTGCCGTGTATAGTAGATCTGGTGACAATCGGACATGGGTACACCTGAACATGTCGGCCCACTTGCCGTGTATAGTAGATCTGGTGACAATCGGACATGGGTACACCTGAACATGTCGGCCCACTTGCCGTGTATAGTAGATCTGGTGACAATCGGACATGGGTACTTCTGAACATGTCGGCCCACTTGCCGTGTATAGTAGATCTGGTGGCAATCGGACATGGGTTCTTCTGAACATGTCGGCCCACTTGCCGTGTATTGGGACGATGATTGGCGCTTCTGATGTGAACGAAATCCACGGGTTATTGACTGCTGAACGATAAACGTGACTCAGAAGAGTTTGAAGTCACGACGAGGAACATCTTGACGAAGAGCAAAGGACTAGGCTAACACTGGAGGAATTCACTAGACTGCGTTTCACGCATTTCTATTAAACTACAAAAGTCAAACTAGTTAGACACTAGTTTAGGAAATAAGAAAGAAAAAGAGTGCAACAGCCCTTTCGAACGTTTGGTGTCTTACTCCTTCACTGTGAACACTTGCGTATTATATGAAACATAATTAATCAAAGGTACATCGGTGTAACATCTTTTCAACAGACCTTTATGTAGATATGGAGCTTTACATTTGATGGAATTGCGCTTACATTTTCCTAAACAGCAGAGTTGATGACACAAATGATATCAGAACACCTGATACATTTGGAAAGTAATAAGCGTGTACAGCTACCCACATAACATATCTTCACGTAGATTTGGCACTTTTGTAAGATTAATTCCATTCATCGTTGAATCATTAAATCAGTTTTACAACCACTGTTGGAAAAGTACTCGGAAACGATCAGATTATTTGGCACACTGAAATTAACTCTAAGCATTAACCAAAAGTACCGTCCAAAATTTGTTGTACAAGGTGGCACGGACAGTAAGCTGCATTAATGAATGGTGGGCTTGTATTACTTTATTCATCATCAAAAAGCTGGCTATTGACTATGAACTGTTCATCATTGCTGCGCGTTCCGAAGCTAAGTTTTGCTCCATCTGTTTACGAATCACTTTGTATGCCGTGTAAAGAATTGCTTGAGGACTCACATTCGCCGAACGTGTGATAAAATCAAACTCACCAAACTGAACAGATCTAAAAAAGGTTGACTCATAATGGTTCCTGTGACAGATGTAAACATGAACAACTCATAATGATTCCCGTGACAGATGTAAGCAAGAGTAATTAATAATGGTTCCCGTGACAGATGTAAACAAGAGTAACTCATAATGGTTCCAGTGACAGATGTAAACGAGAGTAACTCATAATGGTTCCCGTGACAGATGTAAACATGAGTAACTTATAATGGTTCCCGTGACAGATGTAATTTTTTTAAACCCATAATGGTTCCCATGACAGATGTAAACAGGAGTAACTCATAATGGTTCCCGTGCCAGATGTAAAAAAGTTTAACTCATGGCTCCCGTGACAAATGTAAACAAGAGTAACTCATAATGGTTCCCGTGACTGATGTAAACAAGAGTAACTCATAATGGTTCCCGTGACAGATGTAAACAAGAGTAACTTATGATGGTTCCCGTGACAGATGTAAACAAGAGTAACTTATGATGGTCGTGACAGATGTAAACGAGATTAACTCGTAATGGTTCCCGTGACAGGTGTAAACAAGAGTAACTCATAATGGTTCCCGTGACAGATGTAAACAAGAGTAACTCATAATGGTTCCCGTGACTGATGTAAACAAGAGTAACTCATAATGGTTCCCGTGACAGATGTAGACAAGAGTAACTCATAATGGTTCCCGTGACAGACGTAAAAAAGTTTAACTCATAATGATTCCCGTGACAGATGTGAACAAGAGTAACTCATAATGGTTCCCGTGACAGATGTAAACAAGAGTAACTTATGATGGTTCCCGTGACAGATGTAAACAAGAGTAACTTATGATGGTCGTGACAGATGTAAACGAGATTAACTCGTAATGGTTCCCGTGACAGGTGTAAACAAGAGTAACTCATAATGGTTCCCGTGACAGATGTAAACAAGAGTAACTCATAATGGTTCCCGTGACTGATGTAAACAAGAGTAACTCATAATGGTTCCCGTGACAGATGTAGACAAGAGTAACTCATAATGGTTCCCGTGACAGACGTAAAAAAGTTTAACTCATAATGATTCCCGTGACAGATGTGAACAAGAGTAACTCATAATGGTTCCCGTGACAGATGTAAACAAGAGTAACTTATGATGGTTCCCGTGACAGATGTAAACAAGAGTAACTTATGATGGTCGTGACAGATGTAAACGAGATTAACTCGTAATGGTTCCCGTGACAGGTGTAAACAAGAGTAACTCATAATGGTTCCCGTGACAGATGTAAACAAGAGTAACCCATAATGGTTCCCGTGACTGATGTAAAGAAGAGTAACTTATGATGTTTCCCGTGACAGATGTAAACAAGATTAACTCATAATGGTTGCCGTGACAGATGTAGACAAGAGTAACTCATAATGGTTGCCGTGCACTGGCTTTGGGCCGCCATCTCACATGGGTCGACAGAACTTAACGGAAAATATTTGACCGCTGTTCATGATTTGAGAAACATACAACGATAAAATCCTTTATACTCTCCCTGCATGAATCGTTTCTTTTGTTTTCTTATCAAACCATCACGTTAGAATGTGTGAGCCCACTGCATTTAATATTTTCCCAGGCTGTAATACGAGCCTCTCGGATCCTTGCTTCGCTCTTGTAAGAACGCCCCGAACAATGACCCCTCATACATAGTTCGTGTCAGTCAAGATTGATATAGTGTGTCTACCTGACAGTAAATTGGAAGTGCTCCTAGGTAATCTACTCTATTGTGTCGAAGTGTTTTGTCTACTTGTCTACAGAAGAATGAAGAGATATATTCTCTCTACCAGCTATGGTTAATAATGGATCTTGTTCTAGTTAATAATTATGCCTAAAAGCAAGAGGTCTGTGGTGCCGTCACTCCCTGGCATAGGTGCCAGATACACGAGTTCTCAATCGTCCTGACGTTGCAAAGCCTGAGGGACGAGTTGCTCCACGGTTGTCGTTATTTACACTATGTTTCAAATTACTACGCGGTTCCGTTGTTTCTAATTTTTGTAAAAACTCTGCGACGGATTTTTCACCCAAAATCGAACGAATAATGGTAATATTATTCCAAATAATCAGTCTGAGTATCATTAATGTGCATACATTTTTTATGGAAGAATAGCACTTTTGGGATTTTTTTTATAAAATTCGGCAATTCGGATCACTTGACAGTGAAAATTCATGCTATAAGAAGCTAAATCAATTGATATTTTTAAATTAATTTTCAACAATTTATTTATGCTACATCGATGACTTTATTTTCAAAAATGATTGGTCAAACGTGTAAGCTACTTTATAAGAGCATATCTTTGATGCTTTAACCCAATAGTGCATTCTGTTGTTATGGCGGTAGAACGTAATGGAGACGTTCGATGCATGAAACCTTCTTCATATGATCCTTATTGCATTCTTCTTATGAAAACCCTTCTAAGAAAGGTCGTAGAACCGTGGTTTATAACTACCTCTGTTTGCAAAGTCATCATAATGCCATAATGCCATCGCCAAAACCTAATGGTGGAGGATGCAATCCAGATGCGTTATAATTGATTTCGGAAAGGAGATCATCGTGAACCCCCAAACCATGTGAAGGTTCGTGGGGGTTCACGATGATTGAAGGTACACGAAGGTTCGTCAGAATAGTGGTCGGATAAAGAGGCAATTAATTACAACATGAAGATGATTTTCATGACTGGGATACCCTTAAATGTTCGGGTGAACTGGTGGCAGGGTACACGATGCATTCCACCATCACAGGCTCGCTCTCTGGAAGTATGGTTGGCGAGTTTGGCCGATTTCAAGCATTGATAAACAAAGGCTTTATCGGACGGTTCGGCAATATTATTCGAACATTGGTACACGAATGTTAAACCGGACCAGACAGCAATATTATTCTAACATTGGTAAACGAATGTTGTACCAAACCAGACGGCAATATTATTCGTAACATTGGTACACGAATGTTTTACCGGATAGACGGCAATATTATTCGTAACATTGGTACACGAATGTTGTACCGGACTAGACGGTAATATTATTCGAAACATTGGTTAACGAATGTTGTACCGAACCAGACGGCAATATTATTCGTAACATTGGTACACGAATGTTTCACCGGATAGACGGCAATATTATTCGTAACATTGGTACACGAATGTTGTACCGGACTAGACGGTAATATTATTCGAAACATTGGTAAACGAATATTTTACCTGACCAGACGGCAATATTATGCGGAATATTAGCAAACGAATGTTGTACGGGACCAGACTGCGATTTTTTAATATATATTGATTTTATGAGGGCATTATGAACACAGTACATGCTATTTAGTTTATGCAATACTCAATTTAATACTTTCTAATAATGGGCGTCTCAAAAAAGTACTTTCAATTATAAGACCTTGTATTTAATATTGATATACTAAAGGAGGTTCTATTTCTGTTTTGTGTTAATTTTATGTAACACGATCTAACAAATAAACTCATCAATACAATGTATATTAACTATATATGTTAACTTGGCTAACACGGTATTAAAATCAGACTTTTGATCACCACCCCTAATAATCTGACTCTTTAAATTTTATACATATTTGGCAAAAGTGCTGTCATTTCAAGGAAGTTGTTACGTGCGTTTACGATACCCCAACAGGTACTAGGGAGTAATAAATTATCATTACTCGTTAAACATTCGGAAAAAAATTATATCGTGGTTTAGGAAATAAATAAAAAAGAGGAACCGACAAATAATTTTATCTGCAGTGTATATTTGAACCTCACGCCTAGCGCCTAGTGAGGTCATCACACGATAGTAGATTTATAAATTTACTAGTGCTGCTGGAAAATATTTTTTTTTGCTACAAATATATGTAATTTTGTTACTATTTTATCTCCCAACCCATTATTTTAGTTACAATTGTATTCAAGATATATAGTGTACTATTATTGATTGACGGATATTACATTGAACGATCCTACGAGTATTTTGCATGCAGGCGCGTTATTAGAAACTTCTGAGGGAAGGACAGAGGGGTTCGGAGGGTAGGGGGGCGTTCCAGTAGGAATCGCCGTGCCATTATAAACGGATCCAGGAATTCTGTTTCAATTCCTGGGTTCCTACCTCTCTCCAACTCCCTTGGAACGCGCCTGCTTGCTTGTCGTATTGCTAGAAATGCTTCAGTAAGTACTGATCCATTGTTGTAGCCCTTAAAAGTTAAATCCAATCTTTGGCAAGCTTGTCAAAATCATGAGATCGTTCTCAGTTTAATAACTCCTATCAGTTTGGAGAAAGGGACGGCGAAGGAATAAGTAAAGTTCAATATAATCCGATAAGCCACTAACCGTTCACTCAAATTACTGCTTCTAAGCAGCGTCAAGCAATATTGTTTCGACGTTGTAAGTTGTCTTCCAACATGTCGGTCTCATTCTTAATACTAATCTTTACAAATGATCGGTTTCTGTTATAGAAGACGGTTCCTCACAGGTGTTGCATGTACAACCACCTGGATTTGATCGCAGAGGTGAGCTCATTTAGCACTTGCTTTATGAGAAGAAATGAATACACGGGTGAACTATGTTATTAAACCAACTTCATTGGATTGCATTCAAACGAATGCTTTTTGACCCCCCTGGGATCGAACCTGCCCATTGATGGAACCAAACCCTCACACCCAAACCACTGAGCCATTTGTTGTGGTGTAGTGGTTAGAAAGTAAGTCTTCGATACCATCAATCCTCGGGTTCTACCCCATGCACGTACAAATGGGTTGTTTTCGTTGGAATGGTCAGGTGTTATTGATCGAGAGTATTACATCGCTTATTGGAATTAGGCCTCATCCAGTGCAGAACTAAGGTTAATATTATGCTAGTCATTTGAGTGATATTTTCATATGATCCACATAATGACAGCATCGAAAGATTTGGAATCAGTGTCTCGTCGGTTAACATGATACCAAATTCATGGACCTGAGTCATGGCTGCTAAGTCTGAGATCGGGCACAGCATTGGAGCTACCGTACACGCGGTATCAGGTTGGGTGTTCAATAATTGCACACGCATTGAGACAAGGTATGACGCACTCACGCTTTGTGCCGTGACGCAAGACTACGCTCATCATCACCTTTGAGACAAGGTATGACGCACTCACGCTTTGTGCCGTGACGCAAGACTGCGCTCATCATCACCTTTCAGACAAGGTTTAACGCACTCACGCTCTGTGCCGTGACGCAAGACTGCGCTCATCATCACCTTTGAGACAAGGTATGACGCACTCACGCTTTGTGCCGTGACGCAAGACTGCGCTCATCATCACCTTTGAGACAAGGTATGACGCACTCACGCTTTGTGCCG
>SDVV010030924.1:0-11613 GCA_016164225.1 Gammarus roeselii
ATTGTAAAAATTGGTAACAAGCCTTTCTTTAGGCAACTTAAATTAAATTGAGGATGCAACTCTTTAGTTTCCAACTTCTTCACCAAAGATTCGAGTCTTCGAAAATTTGCTCTGTTCTCGGAGCTTTGTAGATTCAACACAACAGAGGAAATCCAAAGAACAGCAAATTTCTCCATAGTTTATTGCAATTAATATTTCGATTGCATACTGCAACCATCTTCAGAAATAAAAATCTGTAAAGTAAAGAGGGCGGTAAAGTAAAATAAAAAATAACAAGATCATTATAAGAAGGAGTGGGTTTCTATCTACTTCTATAAGGGGTAATAACTGCTAATTTTCATGGTATTGAGACGATCGAAATCCAAGGTACTTGAACGAATAAGAATCTACGATGTTTCAATTATTAGGATTTAAACATATCAAAAATAGTAGGATTCTTCAACAAAGGACAAGTACGAATTTGTGGACGGAATTTAGTTTCATTTGATATATGATAATAGGGACAAATTGGTAACATTAACAAAATTGTGGATATCAGAACTGGAGAACGGGGGACGATAATTGGTAATTAAAAATATTGACAATATTTCCTATATAAAATGGGTAGAAGAGCAATGCTCAACGGATGGGTATGTTCGAATTAAAATATTTGCAGGGTCCTGTTGAAGTCTTCGGCTTGGATGTTGATGATCGGACTCTGTTGTTTAATTAATCGTGCTTCCATAATCATGAGATCTTGTTTACTATTACATTTGGTTAAAATTGTAACATGTGGTAACATTTGCGATCCGGTAATGTTCTGGTTGTGGCGGGTTTTGTGGTGTTCCTTGATAGAACTATGCTGCTTCATCTGTTCTTCAACAGTAGTGGATGTGTGGCCGATATAGGTACTTTGTGAGACATTACAGTCCACCTCAATGCAGGAGTACTTTATACCACGTTGAAGTTCTCAGTTGGGGGATAAGAGTTATTTTTAATGAACAAGTTTCTGACTTTTCTATTTTTATAGTAAATTAAAAGTTTGAAAGGGCGCTCTGGGTTAGAGAGTTTTACATTATTTTTGATGATTTTTTGCAATTCTTTTTCTGTTTGTTGATAATTATGAGTCATCAGATTTTGAAAGTAAATTTTAGGTGGTTGTTTGTTACGTTTGTCTTCTATTTGTGGTCTTACTGCGTCGGTTGCTTCCTCTTGGGGCCTCTGAGCGTCGGACTCTCCTTATTCTTCATCTGTTCCTCCTCCATCAGTTCTGCCATCGCAGTTTGTGTTTCTTTCCTCAGGGGGACTGTTTTCGGTGTTCTCTCCTCCTGGACTTTCAGTGTCCCCTCCAGTTGCTCCTACTCCACCCGCTTTACTATCGCCGTTCGCGTCTCCGTCGTTAGGGGCATCGTGATCAGTTTTTCCTCCTCTTCGACGGTCAGTGACACTTCCAATAAATTTGAGATTAATGCATTCATGTCTGAGTTGGAAAACACACATAACTTCAGATTTTAGCTTACCTCTCCGTCGAAACATTGGTACGGTTTGGGCTTCTTACATTTGCGTCCGCCCTGCTCGGTTGGACAAACAGTCCACGACAGGACCGGACAGTTGGAGGGGAGCAAGTTACAGGAGACAGACATACTAATTCAATGCTCTGGATTAGGAGGATTGAACAGCTAAGAGTACAGTTTGTTATGATTTATCATTGAATAAATCATAATTAACATTGATTTGTTTATTTCCATGGGAGATAGTTAATTGAGAGCTAGAGCATAAAAGTTCACGTCACCTGGTCTCATTTGCAGCGCTCAAGATTATGGCGATATCAAAAATTTATTAGAAGTAAATTATTTCCAGCATCAAATCTTGTGATCGACGGTAGGAAGCAAAATTTTATCATGATATAAAACGTATAGCCATTATTATAATAGTGACGATACACGAAGAAGTCTTTATTTTCAAGCTCACCGTTAAATTCCTTGGCTGAATACCTTTCTAGTAGTGAAAACCATAACATTTTTTTACCATAATTGATCTACATCACTAATGAAGAAACGAAGTTGAGAGCTGAAGGTACTCACCGCCAAGGGAGGGGGGGCGACGTGACTGCGGGATCGTCGGGGGGTGATGCCGACACTTTCCCCCCGAAGGATGCTGTCCACAACTAGAGAGGGGGGACAAAATAAAGTTAGTCTAGCTTCAAGCAGGATAAAGTAAGTTGTTTAAAAAGTATGAAAACATTGTTATATATTATGTTATTTGTAGTAGCTGCTCTGTTACTCTGCAGAGACAGTTAGCAGCTTTCTACGATAAGCTGGAGGGAGGTACTGAAAGAATCGTCCTCAGATCATTATTGATGTTGCAAAGGTTACAAATCGATGTGCTAAAAAATGCAAAGCTATCTTGAAAGCGTGTAAATTATAGAAAGGAGTCTAAACATGATCGAAGTTGCATGTTTCACGACCCTCACAAGAAAACTGTGATTTAGAGGTAGTAGAATCTCTACTTCAGGCACCGTTGATTTAGAAATCATGTTCTAGTGTAGCTCCAGAACTTAAGGTAGTAGCAGATCATTTCAAGGTAGCTTTACGTCATTCGACAGGCTCTTTTAGGGACAATAAGTGCACGTGTGGCAGCAACATGCTTACGTTTAGCCTAGTGTGGTGACGGCACATTTATTTGTTAATCTGATAACCCGAAACAATTAATAAAATATTACGCAACATTTTGTTGATTTTAAAACCACGATTTGTTTTTCCGATCAGCCCCAAATTTATTCAGTGACTAACATCAATAAGAGGAATAACATGATCATCACTAAAAAGCCTCAGTAAATAGCACAGTTGCTTCCGGTATTTCCATTTAACCGTTGGTCATCTCTCCTCTCCTACAATAATAATGCCCGTCCTCTCTGTCCCCTGTGCATCTTGACCTTGGCGTTCCTTCCTCCCCCCTCTCTTCCTTGTTTATCTAGACCTCAGCGTTCCTTCCTCCCTCCTCTCTCCTCTCGCTCCCTTGTTCATCTAGACCTCGGGGTTCCTTACTCCCCCTCTTTTCCTTGTACATTTATCTAGACCTCGGCGTTGTTTCCTCCCCCTCTCTCCCTTGTACATATAGACCTCAACCTTCCTTCCTCTCCCTCTTTCCCTTGTACATCTAGGTCTCGGTGTTCAGTCCTCATCCCTCTGTCCCTTATACATTTAGACCTCGGCGTCCCTTCTTCTCACCTCTCTGTCCCTTATACATCTAGACCTCGGCGTTCCGTCCTCTCCCCTCTCTGTTCCTTATACCTCTAGACCTCAGATTTCCTTCCACTTCTCTCTCTGTCCCTTATAAATCTAGACCTCGGCGTTCCTTCCTCTCCCCTACTGTGTCTTATACATCTAGAGCTCGGCGTTCCTTCATCTCCCTTCTCTGACCCTTATACATCTAGAGCTCAGCGTTCCTCCCCCTCCCTCACTCTCTCCCTTATACATCTAGAGCTCGGCGTTCTTTCCTCTCCCCTCTCAGTCCCTAATGCATCTAGAGCTCGGCGTTCCATCCTCTCCCCTCTCTGTCTCTAACATCTAGAGCTCGGCGTTTCTCCCCCTCCTTCTCTCCCCTCTCTTCTTTAAACATCTAGAGCTCGGCGTTCCTACCCCCCCCCTCTCTCAATGCAGTGCTGACGTAAACACTGAACTTTAGCTCCAGATAAAATAAAAGACAATATTCTCTATAAAGAAGGATTCCAGTTGGCTGCACTGCAAGGCCGAGCCCTATCGTGATCTAAACAACGCCATCACTCGTAAGAATAACATTGTTCAGGGAATGGTTTGTGTGGCTGGTCACCCTGGAAGTCATTCGATCGTGAATAATGTATCGACTAACGTTCCCTTGAGAAAAGCGCATTTACTTACTTATTTATTGATGCGGTTGGCTATTTATGGAGGGTCGTATTGGATCAACATACAATGGGCTTATGGGGACTAGGATACGACGAGTGTATTTGCTTATTGGAGAACGAGGCTCTATGATGGCTGCAACTGTACAGTGTAAAGGGGGCTACAGCTGTACAGTGTAAGGGGGCTGCAACTGTACAGAGTATGGAAGAGCTGCAGCTGTGCAGTGTAAGGGGGCTGCAACTGTACAGGGTATGGAAGGGCTGCAGCTGTGCAGTGTAAGGGAAGCTGCAACTGTACAGAGTATGGAAGGGCTGCAGCTGTACAGTGTAAGGGGGCTGCAACTGTACAGAGTATGGAAGGGCTGCAGCTGTGCAGTGTAAGGGAAGCTGCAACTGTCCAGAGTATGGAAGGGCTGCAGCTGTGCAGTGTAAGGGGAGCTGCAACTGTCCAGAGTATGGAAGGGCTGCAGCTGTACTGAGTATGGAAGGGTTACAACTTTCAGAGTACGGAAAGGCTGCAGCTGTACTGAGTATGGAAGGGTTGCAACTTTCAGAGTATGGAAGGGCTGCAGCTGTGCAGTGTAAGGGAAGCTGCAACTGTCCAGAGTATGGAAAGGCTGCAGCTGTACAGAGGACGGCAGAGCTGCAACTGCGCAAAGTCAGGGCTTTACGGCGATTAGTTGTTAGTTAATTTCAATGAATAACATTAAAATTATTTAAATAAAAAGTGTAAATCCGAAATGGTCGACCTCTAAAAGAAATCCACAGAAGGTACTATCGTTTACAAAGATAGGGACCTTATTTTTAATGTCGCGTTTTATTTAAACTTCATATAAATCAAATTGTATGTGGTTAGGTACGTTTTTATGGTTGTATGATTACACCCAAACGTCTGGAGGGAATGCAAAAGTGTAAATACATACTACAGAACATACAATCTCGGTGCTGTGATGTCGCAAACGAAACGCAACATTAAAAATAAGGTCTCTATCTTTGTAACCGATAGTCCATAATTAGGTTTTTGGGGTGACGCCTGAGAGACAATGGATACTACTGAATTCAAGTATCTTTATCTGCTGAAGTTTACTGTGCTTGCCAAGCTATTACGAATTCTGCCTCAGGAAGGTGGACCAGAAATAGAACGCCACTCCAGTCGGCCATCCAGCAAGCAGCAGCCGGCGGCAATAGGCCAGCAGTCATCAATAGTATCTTCACGCCACGGCGGTTCACGTAATCATACTTCATCTCAGTATGACGACCTCATGTAAAGTTTTGTACCAGAAGGTTATTAAATATAGAATTAGGATATGCCTTTAGGCCGCTCTGCCTCCAATAGAGTGGTCTCCTCACTAGGTCACCTTGCCTCCAAGCCCTACCTAGGCCGCCGCCTTGTAATGAACGTCCTGGCAGGCCTTCATGCCCCGTCGCAGCACTCAAAGCGCGGCAATTTGTTTAATGCAGGTGTAATGGCCATTGCTGCCACTTGCCCGTGACACTAACAAGGCCGCCAGGGAATTGCCTCACCACAGTCCGTTATTAGCGAGCAAACTCAACCAAAAATAGACGAGGAGTCGATTTCCTGTTAGAGGGCGAAACGCGTGGGTGCTAGTCGACTGGGACTTAGGGGCGGGTCCTGGGACTGGGAATCGCGTGGCCGCTACAAGCGATTGGAACTTGGGGTCAGGTCCTGAGACTGGGAAATGCGTGGACGCTACAGACGATTAGGTGTTGGGGGCGGGTCATAAGACTAGGAGATGCGTGGGCACTGCTGGCGCCGGAGAATTGGAGGCGGGTACAAAGACTGGGAAGCACGTGGGCATTGCAGGCGGCTTGGACGTGGGATTGAGAAGTTCGTGGGCGTCACTGGTGGCTGGGACATGGGGGCAGGTCATAGGACAAGACAGTGCGTGGGCGCTGCAGGCGGTTGGGTTTACGGGGCGGGTTACAGGCCTGGGAAGTCTGTGGGCGCTTAAGTCGGCTAGATATTTGGGGCAGGTCTTGTGACGAGGAAGTGCGTTACATGTGCCTGGCACTTGGGAAGAGGGTCATATGACGGTTTAGTGCGTAAGTGATTCAGGCGGCTGTCACTTTGGGACTGGTTATAAGTGGTGTGTGAGCGCTATAAATAGCTGGGACTAGGAAGCACGTGCGCGCTGTTGGGCAAACAGTGTCGACAACATAGCGGAATCCCGAATAATAAGGGTAAAAAGACGGTATCAATTCCAATCCCGAGCGGACACTCGAAGGATAAAGATTTGATACATGCAATCAACACGAGATACTAAACTCAAAACGGTACGGATAATACAGGCATATAAACAAAGTATACCAAATCATCAATGTAATGACAGCTATTATTGATAATACGTCCAGTACAAATATTGCAATACTTTCAATTACACAAATAAGACCTTTAGCTTTGGGATTTTCATCACTATATAGGTTAACTCTGGCACGTGCCCCACCTGAAAGGCAGCTGGCCATCTTGACAACCAACACCTCGGACACGGACGATTTTTTTTATAGTTAGACGAAATAAATACTAAATTCTTCAACTGGTTGAAAGAGACTAGTCGGCTGTGGTACGAGAAGCATGCCCGCGGTGATGCCTGCATGGAAGGTCTGGTGCATCGCGGCATTAACAGGGAGCCACGGTTTCTCGGGAAGGCCATTTAAGATAAATATATCTACTTTCAAGCTCATTTACTCTTCACAGAGGTTTCTGAACAAAACATTTTTCTTGATAAAGTTGAAATTCATATCAACCTTATCAGGGTCCAATGCTGCCAATTTTTGTTCAATAGTCCGATAACTGTTTTAAAATCAGAACCTAATTGTCCCTGGCAAGTAACTTCCACTCCCAATACTGACCCTATGCTGTGCCTCCTACATTTACAGGCCAGACCTTTTCAAGCGCAACGTAGCAAACATGGTGTATACTGTCCAATCGGAGAAGAGGGTAGTGAATTCGAAACACGGAAAGTCGCCCATAAATCAAGTTCACGTGCTGCCATTGGCCAATTTAGCCACAGTATGCGATGTTGCGCCTGCTAGGATCGGGCCTGCAGATGTCGGAGTCCTTACGCCACGGCGGTTGACATTGCTGTTCGACCATACGGAGTCGCCTGCGTTGCAAATGCAACGTTACCACAGCAACAGGTGAGACTGGTAATTGAAATCGCACTTCTCAGACGATCGCTTCAACGTCCACTGGATCAAACTGAAATCAGAGAAACTATTTGGAGGATGGGAATACTCGGAGACACGTTATTGCACACCGAGTCGGATCCCCTCAGGTGTACTTCGGTATTAGTACCGTGAGTCAGGACATATACCTTTAGCAGTAATGAGTCAAATAATATATTTTTAGAAGGTAATGAGCCAAATAATATACCAGTAAAAGGTAATGAGCCAAATAATATACCAGTAGAAGGTAATGAGCCTAATAATATACCAGTAGAAGGTTATGAGCCAAATAATATACCAGTAGAAGGTAATGAGCCAAATAATATACCAGTAGAAGGTAATGAGCCAAACAATATACAAATAGAAGGTAATGAGACAAATAATATACCAGTAGGAGGTAATGAGCCAAATAAAATACCAGTAGAAGGTAATGAGCCAAATAATATACCAGTAGGAGGTAATGAGCCAAATAATATTCATTTTCTAGTACCGTGTGGCAGATCGTTTGCCTTTTGTAGTACCGAAAGGGAGATCCTATCCCATTAGGGGAATCGTGTGACAGATTCGATCCTTTTAGTAAAATTGGGAGGCAAATCTTATCTCTTTAGCACGGTACTATGCTACAAGGTAGGTGGTAGCCTTCCAAAAAAAACAGAAAAAGGGTGAAGCGTGCGGTGAGGAGAACAAGTGGAAGAAGTAGTCACGTAACATCACTCGAGCTTCTGACATGGACAAGTAGAAGAAACAGTCACGTAACATCACTAGAGCGTCTGACATGAACAAGTAGAAACAAGTTGAATATCTACCGGATTATTGAACAGAAAGAAGCAATGGATTCAAAGACCTTTTCGGTATCTGTAATCTTAATCGAGTTGTTCCTGCCCACGGGCTGTTGTACGAGTAAATGAAACATGGGCAGTAAAGACCGCAGAGTTTATATATCATTTTCCTGCTTCTAATTGGTGCATATCGTAACAAATTTGCACAGTAACCATCACAAACTATGAGGGACCCATTGCATCACAACCCAAATCATCAATGCCCGCAACTTGTTTAATCGCTTGCCGGTGAACCGGACCCGATTTATGAAGCTAACTGATCGAGGGCTCGTGACGGGAAATTAATTACTGAAGGGAGTTCGACGACAAGCGTTCCGCAGCCTGTTTCAGCAACACAAAGGAAAGGGAAGCGCCCCTGGCAGCTGTAGCAGATGCAATCAGTGCTGCCACGCGGTGACACTGCAACAATGCAGCTGATAATATTGATAGGGGAGTCCACACTACATCTGATATTATTGATGATGGTTCCGACATGTCTACCTCCCTCCCCCTTTCTCTGCATGCTTTAGACCAATAGGTCGCGTCCCAGGGAACCGTTGCTTTTGCGTTGCTGATGGATACGTCCTTCCAGAAGCTCCCAGTCTGCATTCATCAGCATCTTTCTCGCACGGCGTCCTAAAAGAATGTTAACTTCACAACTGTTTCGGCAGTAATGCCATTGACCAGCAGATGGAGTTAACAGATAAATGCAAACAACTGGGATGCGGCGACTGGGGGGCCTCTCTCCGTGGTGAACAAATGGGAGCAGTTCATCAAATCCGCAATTGTATGAGGAAGAATAAATATAACACCTGGAGGCTACTTGGAACTGAACACACAACCTGACCTCACAGAAAGCTATTAACCATCGTACGCACTTGCATATAAACTAGCCTTATAGGACATTCATGTACGAGAGAGTAAGTCTACCGACTAAGTAGTGATATGATATTTATTCTCAATAGGCAGCTGTCTGGAATTTATATCCTCGTAGTTAATCCTTCAACATATTAGCTATTAACAACAAAAACCGATCATGTGACGTTTAATATCCTTCTTCGAAGCTCTTGAATAAACGGCAATGACTGGTTTGATTTCAGTACCACCATCAAGATACCGGGGGATCGCATAAATAGCTCATCATGATTTATATTGAAAGTTGAGGTTTCCAGCCGAAATGCGCCGTAACAACAATGGCAAGGAGGTCTGCAGTAAACCTTTACATCTGCTGCGCCGTAGTAGAAGAACACAATTGCGTTGCCACGCAACCCAGCGGCGCAGAAGGACAGGCGGAAGGAGGTGTTATTGGAGGGCGTTACACGACTTCCCTTGACGTGTATTCATCGTCTTCTGGCACAGGGAATGAAAGAGGTGCGTATTAGTGACGACCTTACATGACCTCCCTTGACGTGTATACAGCGTCATGTGGCACACGTAGAGGAGGGGGTGTATAAATGAGGGCCTTGAAAGATTTTTCTTGACGAGTATACAACGTCATCTGGCACAGGTGGGGGCACGGGGGAGGAGGAGGGAAAAGCAAGCTTGACACGACTGTCCTTGATGTGTATACAGCGGCATCCAGCACACGGGCGGAGGAGTGCTTTAAGGAGGGAAGCAGCAGCCCAAATGAGCACGTAGCGGCAGGCCTGCAGGAACATGAACGTCGGGACTGGAGGTACAGGTGGCGTCGAACCTAGAGGAACAGGTGGCGTTGAGCGTGGAGGAGCAGGTGGCGTCAAACCTGATGGAGTGGGATAGCGTCAGGCCTGGAGATGCAGGTGGCGTTGGACCTAGAGGAGCAAGTGACATCGGGCTTGGAGAAGCAGTGGGAGTCCTGCCTGAAACAGCAGGCGGTGTCGGACTTGAAGGAGAGGTAGCGTCGGGCCTGGAGAAGCAGGTGGCGTCGGGCCTGGGGGAGCAGGTAACATCAAGCCTGGAGGAGCAGGCGGCGTCGGGCTTGAAGAAGGTGGAGCGAGGTTGGATATGCAGGTAGCGTTGGACTTGGAGAAGCAGGTAGAGCAAGTTTGGAGGTGCAGATAGCGTTGGCCTTAGAGAAGCAGGTGGAGCGAGGTTGAAGGTACAGGTAGCGTTGAGCTATGAGAAGCAGGTGGAGTGAGGTTGCAGGTGCAGGCAGCGTTGGCCTTGGAAATGCAAGTGGAGCAAGGTTGGAGAAGCAGGTATCGTTGGGCTTGGAGAAGCAGGTGGAGCCAGGTCGAAGGTGCAGGTAGCGTTGGCTTTGGAGAAGCAGGTGAAGCGAGGATGGAGTTGCAGGCAGCGTTGGGCATGGAGGAGCACGTAGCGTCGGTCCTAAAGGAGCAGGTGGCGTCGGTCCTAACGGAACAGGTAGCGTCGGTCTTAAAGGTGCAGGTGGCGTCGGTCTCAAAGGAGCAGGTGGCGTCGGTCTTATAGGAGCAGGTGGCGTCGATCCTAAAGGAGCAGGTGGCGTCGGTCCTAAAGGAGCAGGTGGCGTCGGTTCTAAAGGTGCAGGTGGCGTCGGTCCTAAAGGAGCAGGTGGCGTTGGTTCTACAGGAGAAGGCGGCGTCGGTCATAAAGGAGCAGGTGGCATCGATCCTAAACGAGCAGGTGGCGTCGGGGCACTAACGAACGGAGGCTGTCAGCGGCACGACGGGGCGAGAGGGCGACATTGACAGGTAATTAGTGCTGTGACAGGAAGGAGAAGATGACTGGGAGGCAGATCGGTAGTGCGGAGGCCCAAAATGTTGCAAGGCAACGGCTGGATGGTACGAGAGGTCAAGACGGCACAGAAAGGCCCAAACACGGTGGCATAACATCAGAGAATGTTCGTATAGACTAACAACTGTTTTACAGGAGCAGCCATCAATGCAGCGTAATCGCTCTATGAATAACGTGTAGTTGGAGATCACTTTAATACGTAGGAGCAGTGACACTCTCTTTGTATGTAAGCACTTGTGTCGACTGTAGACAGGTTTATTGCCTAAACAAGAACGAGCAACGGCAACGACATCGAAGACAGAACACGCTGACCTCCTTGACAAGCTCAACAGCGTCAAATTTAGGATCAAATATGTAAAATTCTTCTGTACGAAATTTTTACAATCCACTAACCGCGCAAACGAATATACGACAATGTGACGTTCTTCTTATGAATCAACTGTTTACCCAAAGCGGACAAGAGCAGTTGGATTGTGCCTTTTCTCATACGCCGCAGCCACCTTCCTTTGCATTTAACAAAAATGACTACAGTAGCATTTTTCTCTCCCACCATTCATTGTAATTGTTCGCGGAGTGTTTTCACAGGGAAGACCCCAGTAGAAGTGCGAGGTGTCCCCACAGAAATAAACTGCGAGCGAAGGACTGATGGACTTTTCTCTTGAACAGAGCGAATTGCAGAAAATAAACTCATTGACGAGCCAGCGGCCTCTGTTGATGTATGCACGTCGTGAGTGAGGAGATCAATGTTAGTCCCTATGCACGTCGTGAGTGAGGAGATCAATGTTAGTCCCTATGCACGTCGTGAATGAGGAGATCAAAGTTAGTCCCTATGCACGTCGTGAGTGAGGAGATCAATGTTAGTCTCTATGCACGTCGTGAGTGTGGAGATCAATGTTAGTCTCTATGCACATCGTGAGTGAGGAGATCAATGTTAGTCCCTATGCACGTCGTGAGAGAGGAGATCAATGTTAGTCCCTATGCACGTCGTGAGTGAGGAGATCAATGTTAGTCCCTATGCACGTCGTGAGTGAGATCAATGTTAGTCCCTATGCA